>PVIA01006678.1:0-94010 GCA_004024845.1 Tonatia bakeri
CAGTGAAAGATAAATACCATATGATCTCACCTTTAACAGGAACCTAAACAACAAAACAAAGAAACAAGCAAAATATAGTCAAAGACACTGAAATAGAGGACAGGCAGAAAGTGACCAGAGGAGAGAGAAGAGGGAGTTTCAGGGGAAAAGGGGAAGGGTTTACAGGAACAAAGTTAAAAGACACATGGATAAAAACTAGAGGGAGGGTGGTAATGGGAGGGAAGTTGGGAGGGAAGGGTGGGTGGGCTGGATTGGGAGTAAAAGGGAGAAAACTGTATTTGAACAATGATTAAAATAAAATAAAAAAAAAGTAATGAACCCCCCCAAAAAAACTATTATCCATCAATATACACCTACGAAAATAAAAAAGAAAAGGAAAAACAGTAACTTTTAAAGACATCGAAGCTCTGAGCAACACAGGTAATAAAGTTTACCAAATTTATATACATAGAATCCTGCACCAAAGACATCAAAACATATGTTCTTTTTCAAGTATACTTGAAACCTTTACCAAAATTGACCATGGCCCCATCATAAATCAAACAACAACAAATTTCACATTTTATATAGAAACAGAGAGCTAAGAATAGCCAATTTAAACTTGAAGAACAGCAAAGATGAAGGATGTAAACAGTCAGATAGTGAAACTTATTATAAAGCTATAATAATTAAGTCAGTGTAGTTTTAGTGCAAGAATAAATAATTAAACCACTTGAACAGAATAAAAAGTCCAGAGATAGATATATACATAAATTATCATTCATTTAAGACTGACCCTACCATGTAATGGGGAAAATTACGGCATCTCCATTAAATGGTGCTTGAAAAAGTCAACTGAAATAAATTTTACTCCTACCTCACACAATACACAATTAACTCAAAATGCACTGCAAAACTAATTATAAAAGGTGACAAAGCTTTTAGAAGAAAATATAGATTATTTTCAGGATTGTGAGGTAAGCAAAGATTTCTTAGGTGAGACAAAAAAGCATAAGTTGAATTATATTATCATAATTTCTGTTCATCAACATATGCCATGAAGAAAATGAAAAGACAATTCATGGAATGGGAGAAAATACTTATAAAACATACATTCTACATGGACTCATATCAAGAATATATAAAGGGTTCTATAAGTCAGCAAGAAAGACAGATAACCCAGTAGAGAAATGGGCCAAAAATAGTAGTAGACATGTCACAAAAGAGGATCCCCAAATCACCAGTAAACTTATGAAAAAATTATCAATGTTATTAGTCATCGAGGGAATGTAAATTGAAAACCAAGGCTGATACAACCCAAAACCCATCAAATGGCTACATTTAAAAACATGAACAATGCCAAATGTTGGCAAATGTATGGCATAACTGAAACTCTTATTTACTGATGACATGAATACAGATTAGTACAACCACTTTGGAAAATTGTTCGGTAGCATCTACTTCCTGCCATAGGCTCTATGTGGACAATTTTTCTCCCTTACGGGCACAGATGAAATGAATACATATGCTCAAGAAAATACATAGACAGAAGTATTGTCAGTAGGGCTATCCATAACTTCAAAACACTGACAATATTCTAAGTGTCCATCAACAGTTGAAAAGTAAGTGGTAGCATATTTATACAATGCAAAGTATTATATGGCAGTGGGAATAAATGAATGAAAACTACAAGAAAACAACCACAAGGAAGAAACTCTTAAATAAAATACTGAGAAAAAAAGCTAAATACAAGAAAACAAATACTATATGATTTATTAAGCTAAAGGTCAAGGCAGGAAAACAAACATACAGTGTTAGAAGAGTAAAATGGGCCAGGAGGGAGTTTCTGGACTTACTGGCATCACCATTCCTTGATCTGAGAGCTGGTTACAAAAGTGTGTTAATAAAAAAATATTGAGTTGTATATTTATAATTCGTGTGTTTTATTAAAGGCATTTATACATCAATAAAAGGTTTACATTGAGAAAATCTAAGGTCCAGACAGCCTGCAATTTCACATATCAAAAAACTTGAGTTTCCCTAAAACAAGACTTTCCTAAACACATGTCCTTTACTCCCCTACCTACGACCTCTGTATTTTCTGATGAGTACTAAGGTAGGGAAAGAATTTGACAATAAGTTAGAAGGTATTTGCTTGCAAAACTCTTCAAGAGGGCAAAACCACACAAAACACATAAAATGTAGTTCATACAAGTGGCTAAGGAATTATCATACTTGTGTTTCTGGTGGGTAAAGAGGAAGAGACTTTCTGTCTGTGTTTGCTTCTGAAGGGCACAAGGAGTCTAAACAATCTGCACAGCACTGGACGTGTGGAAGTTGCCTGCCGAAATCATAATTTTTTAAAGTTTAGTTACGGTAAGGGAAAAAGCCCCTTTGTGCTTGCTCTCATCTTCATGCAACTGGTGTTATAGTCATTGGTAAGTATGGTGACCTCATAACCGGATCAATGACCTCAGGATCAACCCTACTTCAATCAACACTCAACCTTGGGAAAGGCAGGGAGAAGGATCTCTCCATAGAGACCAGTGTCGATCAGAGACCCACTGACATAGGGACCCTTCCCATTTTGGTTGCCATGAAGATGAGTAAGCTTCTACTGTTCTCTATCTTGGGAAGAGCAAGAAAAGGGTAGCTACTTGAATTGGAGAAATAGACGTGAAAAAGAATTTGAGCTTCAATTTTATTAAATATTTATCCAAAGAAGCTACTGTAAATCATTACTGAATTATTTCTGAGTGACAAGTTTAAATAGTCCCCCTCTCTTCTGCCACATTTCAACATCAGCAGAAATGGAGCCTTAATCCACCAGTTAATGAGTGGATCAAAAAACTATGTACATTTACGCAATGGAATTCTATGCAGCAGAAAGAAAGGAGGAGCTCCTACCCTTTGCAACAGCATGGATGCAACTGGAAAGCATTATGCTAAGCAAAATAAGCCAGGCAGTGAAAGACAAATACCATATGATCTCACCTTTAACAGGAACTTAAAGAACAAAACAAAGAAACAAGCGAAATGTAACCAAAGACACTAAAACAGAGAACAGTCTGACAGTGTTCAGAGGGGAGAGGAGAGGGAATTTCAGGGGAAAAGGGGAAGGGTTTACAGGAAGAAGTATAAAGGACATATGGATAAAAACTAGGGGCGGGTGGAAATGGGAGGGAGGAGGGGAGGGCTGGGTGGGTGGGTTGGGATGGGAGTAAAAGAATACTGTACTGCAACAACAATTAAAATAAAAATTATTAAAAAAAAGAAAAAAAGACCTCAGTGAGTTCTGCTATGAAAACAAACTTTTATCTTCCTCTCCCTTCATTTTACACCTGTAACAGCCTAGGGCAACATCTCCTCCTATGAATTTCCCAAACTGAAGCAGGGTTCTGAACCCTGGAGGGAGATGAATCAGGCTCCTGGAGGGACTTTTTCAAACTACACCTCCCTCCTCTGATACCCCAACTCCATTCCATTGATTCTGAGAACATGTTATAGATATGAAAGATCTGGGAGAATACAACAGCTATTGAGAATTAGGGAGCTGGAGATACAAGCTGAACACAGGAGGTAGTCACCTGCCATTGGAAGACAAGAACAAGGCCAGATGACCGGTTTCATGTGGGTACTAGCTGAAGAGATTCTGTGACAGCAGAGTAACGTGAAGGGCCATTGATGGCAGAATCTCTGGGGGGAAAATTGGAAGAAATTATCTGCATGAGAAGATAATTCTTCTGTAAGCGATAGATTATCCTTCCTTTTCTACATACATGGAATTGTCAAGGCATGCATGGTTAATATCTGAAGGGATTCTGTATGTAGGTAGAAATGTTTAAATTCATAAATGGTTTCATTTTCAATGTACAGCAAGTCCTGCCCCTCAGTCTTGTAATGACCCTTTTTAACATAATGTTCCTTCCCTTCATTGTTAATCACATTAATAAGTACGAAAGATGGGGGAATTAACTGAGCTCTGAATTTTCTGAGAGTCTTTAACTAAGCCTTGCTCCCAGTACCTAAGGAGATGCAGATACTTTCTATGTCTTCCTGCATTCCTCTCCTTCTGTGAGTAGGCCCTTTGGGACTACATGCACGCGCGCGCACACACACACACCACAACACAATCATCTCCAAAAAGAAAAGGGCTAGTTAATGTTAGGCAGAGAGGTGACTGTGGAGCCATGGAACTATTGCAATCCTTTCTTTTTTTCCCAGCTTTACTGATACTTATTATTGTGAAATGATTACCACACTGGGGTTAGTTAACAAATCCACTGCTTCACATAATTACCATTTTTTGTGTGATGAGAACATTTAAGATCTTAGCTATTTCCAAGTATATAACACACTATTGTTAACTACAACCACCATGCTAGACATTATATCCCCAGAACTTACTGATATTGTAACTGGGAGTTTGTACCATTGCTCCACTTCTCTTACCCACCACAGAGATGGGCAACAGTATGGAGGGAACCCTCTCTCTCCACGGCTTAAATGTAGGCTTCCAAAAGTTTGTGAAGAGAGATGTGAAGCAGTTGCTATGTCATAATTTTGCTTTTCACAGCTTCAAGTTAACAAAATTGAGCTGAATTCTAACAAGTTAAAGCACACTTTTTTTTTTGGAAAGGAGGTGACAATACAATGACTTCTCAAGCTATAACTTAGGTGATCTTTAAAGACAGCACTGGATTCTTCTGCTTGAATTATGCTGGCTAACAGTGATTTTAGTGATAACTGGTAGGAGAGCACTCATTGAAGCATTCACCATGTAAAATCAGATGAACACCTACAACCTGGAATTTCCTGAGGAAAGTTATTCTAGCAGAGAAATACAAGACCAGGTGAAGTGCCAGCAGTTTTTCAACTAACATGTGAAGCTATCTTCTTAATAAGTACAAGCTAAAGGTGCTTGAAGAAGAGCAAACCAACATTTTCAAATCTGCATTTTCAAACATGTTTTAAAAACCCCAGCTCAAAAAGAGTTATATATAATTCTCTTCTTTTGTTAAAAGGAATTTAATCTTACTTTTAAAATTTTGACTACTATACTAATGCTTGCTCTTGAAAGATATTCATACAATTACTTAAGTAAATCTAAAGTAAATAAATCTTATTATTTTAACTTTAATATATATTTTTTATTAAGTTTAACTCACTTATCAATAATTTAATTATTAGCTTTATCACTTATTTCTTATTTAATATAACTTATTTAAGTAAATAGCCAGATAGAACTAATTCAACCATGAAAAAGAACTGAAATTAAGAGCTCTGATTTCTATTAGTAATTTCTATTTCTATTCAGTGATTATAATACTAATCTTCCTGAAAGATTTCCTTTTAAATGATCTACTTAAAACCACACGAATTTCCCACTTGTCATGCAGTTCTAGATTGCAATGTGACTTCAGCTTCAACTCATTAAGGTTAAAGGGACACATTCTAACACTTGTCCAGCATCAAATCAGCTAAATGACCTTTCAAAGTTGCCTAAAATTTGTGAAATATTAGTAGTTCAAACACATGAATCCTGAATATTTCATGATAGCTATACATAGATGTACACAGATGTATGTCACATCATAAAATATGTAAACACATTTATACTCTTTAAGGCTTTCTAAAATGCAGGGTGGGGAAAAAGTAGGTTTACAGTTGTTTGCATGGAAAATAACACAAAAATTAATAAATAATAATATAAGAATAAACTCTGTGTTTTGCATACTTATTAACTGTAAGCCTACTTCTGCCACAACCTATATAGAGGTGAAGCTGAATCTTTGCCATCACTCATACTTTACAACAATTTTCCCATCGTATAGAGAATTTGCAATGATGTTGATAACATTTATGGCCATTGGGTTCTCAGTTTCCTCACTTATAAAATGTGGCTAATGGTAATAATATCTGCCTCTTGTTTTTAGAATAGTAATAGAAAGGTACTTGATAACAGTAAGTGCTCAATGAATGTTAATTATTATACTATTATTATCATCATTTTATTATGGCTGTTATTAGTGATCAGCAATTTTTTTAAAACTAGACAATTAGAAAAATGCTCTTTCTACTTGACACCTAGCTCATGCTCATTCATCATGTGTATTTTTAAATTTAGCCAGAGCTGTGGTAAGTTATAGCCTCTCCTTCAGTGATCTTTAAGCTAGACCTCTATAATATTTTATTTTATTAACATACCTGAAAAAGATTCAACAAGGCTCTTCATGGGTACAAAATGTTACAGCTTGAATGTTACTTTCCAGGAAGATGACTCAATATATTTTACAGCAGTTGAATGACAATATTCTAGGCTCTCCATTGTAAAAAGATTTTAAAACCGTTGAGCATATGGTGTTTGTGTGGCTTTTGTTACCATAGCCTACCATTGTTGGGGTACCTACTAATTAATCTATTTTCAACTGATGTGTCACAAAAAGAAAATAAAAAGAAAGAAATTGCAGTCAAATTCTATGGAGAAAAATGTGGCTTTAGTCATCATGTGTCTCAATCAGAAAATATTCACCTGCAGTTATAGAAGAATAATAAATAAATTGTGGGCTTATGCCTGGAGATCATTGTAAGGTCCTGCATCTCATGATTATGATTCATGTTCATTTGTTGTTTTCTTTTAAGTTGTAATCAATTCCCAGCATTCTGGTTCCACTGCTCAGAAAAATAACTTTATGAATTTAGGGGCAGTTTTTGTTATAAGTAGTTACTTTCCATTCTGAATGATAGCAAAAAAAGATATTTTTTCCTGAATGGCTTTTAAAATTATTTCTCTTTGGAAATATCTTTGAAAATGACCAGACTGGAAGTTTTAGCCATTTGGATATAATAACACTGATGAGCAACAGATTGAAAAGGTGCTTCAGTGAAAAGTCCACTTTGGAAACAAAATAGTTTCAGTTCTATCTTGATTATGTATTTTTGTTGCACACCATGGCAACTCACCAGTTTAGGTTGGTTCTATGAACTTGAAAAAGAGACTTAAAAATGATTTTCAACCTCTCTGAAATACTACACAACACCGTGTTGCCTGCAGTTGACTTCCTTTCTCTCAGAATCAATCTCATTCCTTAACTGAAACTAAGACAATGAAAAAAACCACAGGCCACGTGCCGAGTCAGGTGGCTGGAAGGATTCTGGCCCATCTTGTGCTACCAGGGTGTTTTTTAAATCCTCATCCTTTATTTACCTTTCCCTCTACAAAAATCCTTAAGTGCTTGTCATAAATGAAGGAAAAAAACCCGTGATTTATCATTGGGTCCTAATTGAAGTTATTTTTTTCCATTTGGAGGAAAACAGGCCATCTAGCCTGCAATAATATTTGAAAGAAAGCACCTGTGTGGCTTTTGAGGTCTTATCGGTAAAATCTGAAAGTTCCAAAGCCCCTTGGTTTGTATAACATTATTAGCACATTGCATTTAACAATAAGGGGTTAAACAAAAAATATTTATCAATACCAAGGAAGTTTTTATTTATTTATTTCAAACTAGTACCTTACTAAAATGGCAAACATTTTGCTGGTGTTTCAAAAACTGACTCTTACTAATACCTATAGATCTTTAATGGACAAGGGATGTGAAACTTTTTTTTATCGTTGTTCAGATATAGTTGTCTCCATTTCCCCCCCCCCCCCAAAACTCCCCCGCTCTGCTCCACCCATCCTTACCTCCCACCCTTCATCTTACCCCCCTTTGGCTTTGTCTATGTGTCCTTCATATATATTTCTTGACTATCTTTCCCCCTTTTTACCCCATTATCCCCCTCCCACCTCCCCTCTGGTTACTGTCAGTTTGCTCTTTATTTCAAAGTCTCTGGTTATATTTTGCTTTCTTGTTTTTTTTGTTGATTAGGTTCCACTTATAGGTGAGATCATATGGTATTTGTCTTTCATTGCCTGGCTTATTTCACTTAGCATAATACCTCCATCCATGCTATCATGAAGGGAAGGCAACTCTTCTTACTGCTGCATAGTATTCCACTGTGTAAATGTACCATAGTTTTTTGATCCACTAATTTACTGATGGGCACTTAGGTTGCTTCCAGCACTTGGCTATTGTAAATTGTGCTGCTATGAACATTGGGGTGCATAGGTTCTTTTGGATTGGTGTTTCAAGATTCTTAGGTATAATCCAAGCAGTGAAATTGCCAGATCAAAAGACTCCTTGTAAAAAACATTCATTCATTCATTTACTCACTCACTCACATCAAACTTCTCGGGGAACACATTTCATGCCAGGCATGGTGTTTGATAATACACAGTTGAAGACAAGCTCTGTGATTAGAGAGAGCTCAGATCGTCTCTTTACCCTACTTAGTGATACATTCAGTATCTATCTACAGTCCACAGTAGTATGAGTTAAGGAGACAACAGCCTATATTACAAAGGATTAACAACAACAGAAAAATGTGGACGCTGAAATAGTCATCTTTCACTTGACCAGAGGTAGAAGTCCTCAAATTATGTAAGTTATTAAGGTGTAGAAGGATAAACCAAAACCAAAACAACAACAAAAAATCTGTTACTTGGAAACCAAATAGAATCTTGGATTTCCCTGTTTCCTCAAAGTGGTAACAGGATAGGGTGTGCCTATGTAGAGGACAGGGAACCCACTTTGGAACACTCTCTCTTCTACCTGCAGAAAATGATTTCTTGGTTACTTATTAGGCTCATTGTAAGCAACGTCATTCCTGGTTTCTCCCCTGAGAAGGAAGAAAGGAGCTGCTCTTTTCCCCCAACTTACTCGACCTTTCCCCTGAAGCTCAGTCCACTGGAGTCTGTCTGAATCTCCTCCTACCTCCGCAGCTGTGGCTGAGCCTGGGGGGGACCAACGAAGCTCTGGACTCCTCCTAGCTACAGCATCTGCCTGCTCGCCGGTCCAAACGTCCCAATCCGAGGCCACGCTGGTCTGGGTGCTCGCGGGGCGCCCAGGTTCCAAACGTCACATTCCACTCTCTGTGCCCCACCCCTTCGCGCGCGTGGCCCCACCCACAAGCCGCTCCGCCACTGACCACTCAAGTGACTCTTCTCAGAGATGGCTCCTAATGTTTTTTAAATCTTAAAAATTTTTATTTTCCATTTTGGTTTCCAGAAATAATATGATGGTCAAAAATAATTTGGAAACTACAAAATGATGCACATAAAGTTAGCCTGTATTTTAAAGAGAAAGACTAAACAGTGTGTATCTTTATAGGCTTTTTACTATGAATAAATTAAAAAAAATAGTTGCGCCTCTTTTTTGTGTCATACACACACAGGACTAACTTACATAAATGGACTTTATAAACTATATATCTTTTATTTTTTAAAGAACGTTTTTAAAACTTCATTTTGCTCTAAAATACATGTATGTAGCAGTTGAAATCCTGTTTTTATACATTAAGGAGAACAGCCATAGATCTGCCACACAGTTTAAGAGGTGGAACAGTGTGAATACATTTGAAACCTATGTAGGATTGCATTGCTCTAACCAGTGTCATGAATTCCCTTACTTTTTTTTTTTATAGTTTAACAAATCATGTAACACTTTTTAAGGAAATATAGCACACACACAGAAAAATGAATTAAACTGCAAGTGTGTTCAGTAAATGATCACAAAGTGAATCCAGTAGGGTAACTACGACTGAAATGAAAGAAGTAAAGCATCCTAGAAGATCCTCCTACTTATTACTCCTTTTCTAGTCCCCAAAGGTAATGACTGTCCTGGTTTCCAACACCGTCGTTTAATTTAACCTATTTCTGATCTTCACAAAAATAGTCCAGTCATAGCGTTACTGCCCTATACTACTTTCGATTATAGTTATCTTTTACAAAGTACACTCAATATGATGACTGTTTTAATTGGAAGTCTAGTGTGCTTAACCCACTTAAAACTATATAGGGTGTATTTTGTGTGCCATTTAATATTCGGCTGAAAAGTTATTTCTTTTCTGCAAGTTCTATTGAATGGATATACCATAATTTTATTAAAGGGATAGCCTCTTTTTTTTTTTTTTTTTGGCCACCTTTTTCCAAGTGTATTTATCCCCATGCATATCTTTTTCTGTACATCTCTGGCTAATTTATTTATGACTATTCTGATAAGTAGAATTTCTGAGACCAAGATTACTAATTTTTTAATAGTCCAGTGTCCTACTGTCCCATTGCTTTACTAAAAAATGATGCCAATTTACAGTCCTGTTGGTGCTGTGTAATAGAATCTTCCTCAACATCAATTTTTTTCCTCTTTGTTAATTTGATAGGTGGGAAATATTTTTCCAGTAATGTTTACATTTATATTCCTTTGAGTATAGTGAGGTTGATTACATATGTCTATTATTAATTTATATTTCTCTTAAAAAATTTAATACATTTTTTCCCAGTCTCTTTAAGTAATGACATTGGTTTCCATTGCTCTGCTTGGGTCCCTTAGGTTAACATAAATGAATGGATAGTGGTCCTTAAGTGGTCTAAATCTCACGTCTTTCCTGGGAATTCTTTCGGGATCTCTAATACCATTCAAGCCTTTGCCCCCTCTGGTAGCTGGCAGGATTGTGCTGGATGATTTCAGTTTCATTATCTCACTGTAGTAACTAAGTGAGATTAAGTCACATTCTCCTTACTTTCACATTACAGCTGAAGAAAATGAGGCTGAATCGTAAATGGTCTGTTCATGTTCCTGGATAGGGATCTGAACCTCTATCTTCCCACTTGGACCACTACTTTTCATAGGCGTGAGCTGAACATTTTCCCTGTCATCACAGATCAAGTAGTTGTGGTTTTGTTACTCATGGAGTCTATCTATTTGAGACTCAGGGGAAGAGTTTGCAAAATGAAATAAAAGAGTAAGTAGTTGGTGAAGAGAGCAAAACACATGAGATTTCCTCTTGCACTCCATAAATATAGGCAAATTAGCCCCAAGGAAATGATGCCACCATGCATGGCCATGCAGACTGTACCTGATACAACTCTGGAGTGGGTACCATTCTCATCCATTATGAAATGAGTGGCATCCTTTGGAATTGAGCTGAGCCACACCTGTATTGTTGTATATAGCAACTTCTCAATATTTATTTAATTTTATAATCATAAGTGGTTTTCAAGCGCAGGTCAGGGTGAACTAGAAATAAAATAAATGATGTTATATTAGAAGCCTCTTTCTGAATTTTGCTTTCAGTTGGCAAAACAATTGGCACAAAAATTTAATGCGCCAAAGGTCATTTGTTCCAGAAAACATAAAAAAGTGTATCAAGAGTAGGAAATGTAAAGCAAGGTTGTTACTGTAGAAATATAGTTAAAACACTTTCTGTTGGCGTGTACAAAGACCTCTCATGCACCAAAAGAGAGTAGGATATTTTCTTGCAAGTACTAGGCAAATGTAATCCAGATTCTCTGACACCCATTACCTGGTGAGTCAGTGAGGAGGAAAGTACTCAGATGCATAAGAAACTGACCACACAGTGAGCAGTGAATGTTTTACAGTAGAAGCCATTTTAGACACCATCATGTCTGGCAGTTGCCAATGTGGTCACTTGGTCAGAATCACTCAGCATGAACTCAGGAGGAAGGAATAAAGATTTGCAGATGGCCCGAATTGAAACCACCAGCCGAGACTCTCTTGGGTTGCTGAACACAGGAGCCATGGTAATCCAGGCCTTATAGTGTTTTGCTTTTTGTTAACCTGCTTTGCCCTCACTGCACCTGAATTGTTAAATATATCACATACTTTAATATTTTATACACCTCACTCAATAGGTATTAGGTTATTTCTTTTCAGGGAAGCAGTGTGTCATAGCCCTAGAAAGAACACTGGATTCAGAGCCAGAAGAGTGCACTTGGGATCTTCCGCTGGCAGCCAGCTAAATTTCCTCATCTGTAGGATGTAGGCTCTTAATTCATTAATTATTAAGGTAATTTTCTGCTTTAAAACTGTTTATATATATTCTACTTTAAAATGAATATTGTCTGAATTATGATTTAAGTATAAATTTTTACAAAGAAATATCAGAAGGCTTTCACATGAGCTCAATGTTAAAACATTAGCACACACACAGATATACCATAAACTTATTTCTGATATTATCCTCATCAGTCTTTCACATATGCTTTGTAAAGTGACTATAAAATTTGCAGTAAAAAATAAAATAATTTTTATCAAAGCCAAAAATAAGACGGCTCTCTTGTATGTACAGGGCAATTTCAAAATCAGTTGTCTTTAAAATGCTTTACCGGGGCCCTGGCCAGGGAGCTCAGTTGGTTAGGACAGTGTCCCAATATACCAGCTGTGGGCTGAATCCCTGGTCAGGCACATACAACAATTAACCAATGTATACGTAAGTAGAACAACAAATTGCTGTTTCCCTCTCTTTCCCTCCCTTCCTCTCTCTTTATAAAATCAGTAAAATAAAAAATATATTAAAAATTCTTTATCTGGAATTTGCAAAACTCTTGGTATATAAAATACAAGAAATGTGTTTCTTTTCTGTTCTTTTGGAACAGGCCTAGCAATTACCTGCTGCTAAAGTGCAAAAGCAATTATCTGCTTGCCCATGCAAACGCTGATTGCTTAAAGTTTGTCCTTATCTTGAAGTTGTAGGAAAAGCAAATTAATGAGCAATTTTTATATTGTTGAGCAAATTCAGGCACTATCCCTGTGGATGCAGTCTGAGGCTTCATTATTGCATTTGGGGCTTTCACTTGTGTGTGGGTGTCCTGTGGAGCCTCTGGAGGCAGTTTTGCAAATTCCAGGTATAGCTGTGCTTGTCAAATAGCTATTAGTATCTGTTTGAAAATGGGTGAAGTTTACCTTTCTATCCCTCTTGCCTCTTTTGGCATGTCTTTCCCATTCTCTGTCCCAGCTTCAGCAACCTTGTTTGAGGCTATCAAGACCGAGGTTTAAAAACAAAACTCTTTAGTTCACTGCAAAGACAAGATTTGCATTTTTCAAAAGAAAATTCAGGAAGCAAACAAAAAAACACACATGTTTTTGGAGCACTAATTTCTAAATATTATTTAAAGTTCATATATTCTTTCTTTTCTCTGCATCAACATCATTGGAGATGAACTTTTTAGATTTCTCTTCTGAATTAGATTTGGATACGTAGGGCTTCTAGATATGGGGAAATTATGCCAGACTCTTCTTTCTATTTCTAGTTCTGGGTTTGTCCCTCTGGCCACAGGCCATTTTCTCTGCAGGCAGCTTTGGTGGGTTGGTCTTGTACTGCCTCTGTCATGCTTCCTCTGCTGGGCTTGAGGTAGTGGGCGGTGCTGTGCTTTTAAATTGGCTCTCACTCCACCTGACCTGTTAAATGTATCACATACTTTAATGTCTTATGCATGTCAGTCAACAGGTATTAGGTTATTTCTTTGCAGGGAAGCACTGTGTCATAGTCCTGGAAAGAACAATGGTTAGAATCTCTTGCCCATGTCCATGTATAAATTTCCCCATCGTCACCGCACATGGCGTTGGAAAGAGAGGTGCATAATTGACTCCAGCACACTATATCTGCCTATTTTTATAGACAGCTTCTGAGTTGCAGCCCTATTGTTTCTATGCCTTTTAACCCATAATCCATTTCTCTCTGTCTTCTTCAATTTTTATCAATTATGTTTACTAGTGGACAGGATCTTCTTTTTGCTTGGCTGGCTAATTCCAAGCTAGGTTCTCTATGCAGTCTACATAGCTGCTGGGTCCTGCTGTTTGTGCATGCTGCCTTTCCCTTGCGCCTGTCTGTATCACATTATTCAAGGCACCAGCACAATGCAAATCTGCTGCTGCTTCTTGTTCCAAAGTACATGGCTACCTGCTATATTCTCACTTCCAGATTAAGGAAAGCTGTATCTTTTCAGCCTACTTGTAGGATGTATTCAGCCAGGTTCTGAGCTTTGTGCATGATGAGGGCTTTTTTTTTTTTTCCCTCGGAATAGTTTTCCATTGATTTCTTCGATGACTGCATTCTTCAGGAGCCCGGGGTCAAGGGAGGGTGATCTTGAGAATCATAGTCTTGAGATTTATAGCATTAGAATCACATTGCACATTAGAAAAACATAACGTGTCATATTTTACCAGTTGGGGGAGAAGAGTGAGAGTTCATAGCAGGCCCAGGTTTTGCCCTTAAAGAGACAGTTGCCTTCAAGCACAAATAAGTTGCGTTGACATGTACATGTATGATTTTGTGTTGATTGTTTTCCACTGTGCCTGTACATTGATATCAGCTGTGCCACATGGGGCGCATTACCAAGATCCAAAGCCTCTGTGCAGTTCTGAAGAGAAGGCTTTAGGGTCTCCAGGGGCTTCTCTGTTTCCAGGGCCCTGTAGACACTTACAGCTGCGAAGTCCCTTTCCTATGTTCGCTTGCTGCACCTCCATCTCTGTATCTTTATTCCGGGGTTAGTCATCTGTTTGCTTGGGAATATATTACATGCAAATCAGTTAGGAAGGGGTTTATGTGACCTTTTAGTCTTTCTTAGAGTTTGTAAGCATCTCCCACCCAACCAAGCTCGGCTGTCTATTTTTTAGTGGCATCCTGGAAAAAAATATTCCACTTTTTTAAAACTAAGATCTTTAGAACACAAGGCTTTTAGCTAACAACTGCAGTGACAAAACTGAGACTTCTCCCAGCTCTGCTATCTCATTACTGTGTGTCTTCATTCAAGCCACTGAACTCTGAACCTCTATTCCCTCACGAAGAAAATGAGGAGGCTGGGCTCAGACTTGAACCCGGACTTCCGTAGCTTAGACTTTCCTGCTGCAGTCTCTTCCTGGCTGCAGCTTTTACAGTTAGGGTTGTCAGAGTTAGCCAGTAACATTAAAGGATGCCCTGCTAAATATAAATTTTAGATAATCAGTAAGTAATTGTTAGTATAAGGTTGTTAGTATAAGTATATTCTAAAATTGCACAAGACACGCTGTATTCATTGTTTATCTGAAATTCAAATTTAACTTGGTTTCTTGTACTTTGGCAAGTCAACATAATGGTAGATAGTAAGTTATTCTGTCTCAACAAGTTAGGCTGGACAAGTAGGACAATTCAGCAGAAAATAGAACATCACTTGTAAAGACAGAGGCTGGGTAGTTGTTTGGTATCTCTGCAGCATGGCAGGGAAGGTGTCAGTTTTTCCTTTTTTTGCCCAGGTTGTAATAGCACTTCCATGATTTAAAAAAAAACAACAACTGTGTGACACTTTCGTACTGACATAAGAAGTCACCAGGCTAATCCCTGAATAGACCTAAAGACTCTAGACAGAGTTATAGATAGGAAAGGTCAGTTACCAGAAGAAAAGAAAGGTAGGGAAAAGGACTGCAAAAGGCTATTAGACTCTTTCCTTAAAGCTGAAAGTACTAAAATTATGTCTGGCTTAGAAACTGAATTGAATAATTTTGTACTCCATATATTAAAATAGAGAAAGAAAATGAATAATAGAATTCAAATATTTTAGTAAGTGATAAATAAGTGTAACATTTAATTAAGGAGCTGTCCAGCATATTTTGAATCTTCAGCTGCCTGCAAAAGTGATGGTCATACATTTGTGCAGAAGGTAATTGTACTGCTCTCTCTTGTTAATCTAATGTATGTTTAGTAGAGAGAGTCTCCAAACTAGGCAACAGGAGCCACACATCAATATATTGTGATCTCTGGCATTTCTGTTGTTAACCAACTGGCTGGGAGGCCTTATTACTGACAACAGCAAGAGATGTCTCAGTTCCTGGCCTGCCTGAGTACGATAGTCTTAAACCATGTCCAGGTTCCATATACACTCTATCCGCTCCTCATGCTGAGAAATTATCACACGTTCAGATTCTCTGCTTTAAATGGGTATAGTACTTCTTTGTCTAAAGAGGACACAGATTTTGCCTTCTCTTTCACATTTCTTTGAAAATTAATCTTGTATAAATTATAAACACTTTTTAAACAAAT
Source organism: Tonatia bakeri (assembly GCA_004024845.1). Classification (NCBI taxonomy): domain Eukaryota; kingdom Metazoa; phylum Chordata; class Mammalia; order Chiroptera; family Phyllostomidae; genus Tonatia; species Tonatia bakeri. The sequence continues at coordinate 15,892 of PVIA01006678.1, forward strand.
ACTATCTGGAGGATGTCTTCATTATGCATTCATTCCAAACTGTTTACTTAGCACTTACTCTGGCCTTGCCATGATGCTAATAGGAGAAATAAAACAACTAAGTGGAAAATCATGATGCAGTACATATGCTAATAGACAGAGAAAGCGTAGAGTACTGTGGGATTGTTGTGGAGGGCAACTACCCCATGGTAGAGTGTGTAGCAGAAAGATTTGCAGGTGATAACTTCCGAATTAAAACTGGGGAAGTAAGAGAAAGAGAAAGAAGTCAGGCTGCGTGGGCAGATCCAGGCATTCTAGACAGGGAAATCCACATGTGCTAAGACTTGGGAAAGAGAAAATGACACATACTGAGCCTTTCAAGAAGTTCAGTTTGCCTGGGATAGTAGATAGAGCTATTAGTAGCAAGGGAGGGGATGCAGGGACCACACTGTGATGGTCATACTCGGGAGGTTAGACATTCCTGGTTGCAGCACGTAGTATGGAAGGACCACAAAGGGGGCAAGGAGACAAGCTAGAAACTTTAACAGTAATCCAGAAGAGGATTTTCCAAGGCACCCCCTCTCACACTCTTTAATGGACAATTTCAATAGTCATCTCCCTCCCCTCATCTCCTACCCTACCTCCTCATCTGTCATTGTCAACATAAGATCTCTCCTCCTAGTCTGACTAGAGGGAAGGGTGAAAGATAGAGGAGGGGAGGGATGAGGGAGGAGAGTGAAGGGATGAGGGAGGGAATTGCTGAGCTGTTCCTCCTTCCAAGTCTGGCTGGCCCCACTTGTGTCCTGGACCCTAGACACATGACCTCCTCAGAGACTTGCTTTCACACTCAGGCCCTCCCCTTTCTGCTTCTTTATTTCTACCCCCTTCTTTCTCTTACAACTTTCTTCCCACCAGCACTTACCCTCCTAAATCTCACCCATCTTAACATGAACTTTCTGGATCTTTTCTATAATAGTTACTTTCACTTACTCTTTTCCTGTGCATTTCTCAATTTCTTACATCTTTCCCCATCCCCAAATTACTAAAACAGTTATGCTAAGCCACCAACAATTTCTTACTGATCCAATAAATGTTCTTAATTTACTCTTTCTTGACCCTTTGTATTCATGTGATGCTTTTTATTTATTTTTCTTTCCCCCAGTTCTCCCTTTTGCAACTCCTATGACATCATACTTTGTGATTTTCTTCCTACAGGGTTCAGTTCCTTCTCAGTCTCCAATCAACAGGCTCTGCCTATCCCTTTAAGGCAGTTACAAGGGATTCTGCCCTCAGTCTGCTTCTCTTCTTATGTTAAATATTTTCCCTGTATGAATTAATGGACTAACTAACATGGACTCATTTACCATCTGTATGCTGATAACTTCCAGAATTATAGCCCAGGTTTTTCTGCTGAAACTCAGATCCACACAGACAATTATTCACTAAATATTTCCACTGAGACACGCTCTAGAGTCCTAAAATTTATGTGTTCAAAACATAATTCTTTAGGCACTCACCTGGCCTGTTGCAAAGCCATCTACCCTTTGCTGGATCTCTGTGAATATAAGAAAATGGCATCCCAAACTTCCCCAAGTTTTCAAGCCAAGCTGTATGTATGTACAAATTAAGTGTTATACACACACACAACTTTATGTATATTCACACATACACATATATACCCCACATACATATAATACAAAAGTTGTATATAGAATATATATGTATAGGGTGTACATGCATATATATGCCCACACATGTATACATGTGTGCATATATGTATACAGATGTGTGTATGTGTATTCTATATATTCTCTCTATATAGATATATATAGAACACATATTCTATATATAGATATAGTTATATATAATTTTATAACATAATTTCACATTAAACACAAAATTTGACTAGTTCTTTCTTTTTTGTAGACCGGTTTCTCTCTATGCCCACTACTTTTTGTCTAATTCATACCGCAGTCATCCTAGAGTAAATGCTGGTGGGAAGGACACTGTAAGAGAAGCAGGGGTGTTGCAAAAGCAGGCAATTGAAGGGCCTGAGTCTGAGGAGGTCAGACGTCAGGGATCCAGGGACCAGGATGGGCAGCCAGGTAAGGGAGAGGGGGCAGCTCAGCAATAAGGAGGGTGCAAAGAATCTCTCTTTCTCTTTTTGCAAATAGGAGGAGAGGTTTTGTGTTAAGAGTGACAGATCAGGAGGTGGGGTGGGAGGTGTGAGAACAGGAAGAACATTTGAAATTGCTAGTCAGAGACAGGGAGAGAGGGTGCCTAGGGAAACAGAAGGCTTGCCCTACAGATGTGAGTACCCAGTGGATGTGGAAGCCGTAAATTGGAATTGGAATCGATCTGAGTAGTTGTGTGATTTTCTCCATCAGAGCTCAGAAGTGCTGATGTAGAGGATAAGAAAGCAGGCAGTGAAATTTATTCAATGCTGAGGTGGTTCCAGGCAGTGTGATGAATGGCAAAGCTTCTGGACAGAGAGGCAGAATTGAGGGAACTGGAGAAGAGGGACTTCACATCTTCAAATGAAGAACTGAGGACTAAGGAATATGGACAATGGAAAACAGGTTTGGGAGACATGGAGAAGAATTTCACATCTTCAAATAAAATGTCCACATAGGAATTTTAGTTCACAAAGACAGGTGCTTGCCAAGATCTTATGAAATTTGTATAACTGCAAATAAATAAAAAATTGTGACACTTAGCCAGCCATGTTTGAGAAACTACACAACTGTCAAAACAATGGTGGAATAGAACACTTGCAGCCCTGGGTAGTCGGTCACCATGAACTTCAACCCTTTTATGTCCTTGGACTGCAGCAAAAACCTCAAACACCACTTCGATACTATGATTCATGTGCACAGGAAGATCTGTCAATCTCATTCTCCAAGGAGCTGCAACAGAAGTACAACATCCGCTCCAGTTCCATCTGCAAGGACAACGAGGTCCAGGTGGTTTGAAGAGACTACAAAGGTCAGCAAACTGTCAAGGTAGGCCAGGTGTACAGTAACAAGTATTTTGTCTGCATCGAGGGGGTGCAGCGTGAGCAGGCAGGCTAACTGCACAACTGTCTACACGGACATTCATGCAAACAAGGTGTTCTTTCTCCAGGCTAAATCTAGACCAAGACTGGGGAAAATAAGCAAAACTTCAAGGCAAACCCAAATCTGGACAACTTGGGAAAGATAAAGGTAAACATAATGAAGAACTTACGGAGAACACGCAGGAATAAATGTAACCTGTGTTGCAACCACTGTTTAACTGTAGATTTTTAGACTGATGTGTACTCCTTTGAAACTTCCTAAGATGTCTCCCGAATGTTTTGTTTCCCTAGTGTTTTGTTGTTGACATGTGGCTCTGTAAATCTATTTTTGCTGTTTTGATTTTATGAATAAAAATTGGAACTATTCCTTTGAAAAATGGTGGAATATTACATAAAAATGAAAACTGCCACGTCAATGGGAATTTATTGTATATGAACATATTTTACTGGAGATAGCTGTAGCACACTCCCAGCAAAGGGCCACATAAACAACAGTAAAGGAAACTTTAAAGTGCTACAAGATAACTGTAGAAAGTCAGCAAACAAATTATAATTGTTAATATGTAATTTGTTAAGTCCATCATCACTTATAAATTTCAGTTATGAGCATAAATATTCATTAGGACCTGCTATGTATGGTACATGAAAAATTTATAAACATATTGACAAAGCATTCACCTATTTCACTATTGTCAAAATTATAATATTTTAGGTTAGAAACAAGTGGTTTTGGAAATAACATATATGAGGTAGGGAAAAAATGCTGGGTCCTCTATAGTCTGCATAAATACTACTGTTAGATTCCTTGGTACAAGAATGGTATAGAAGTCTTCATTGGAGAGTGTAGTTATTTTTATTAAAATGCATTTTGAATGGTAATCAGAAAAATGCTGGAGATTAAAGTTGCTTAAATACAATAACATCACCAGGATAAATCACTCAGATTATAGTGGGCTGCTTTTTACTGCTTCACTTAATTTTTCTAGATATTGTAGAAAAAGTTGATCTTCACACAGTTGGAATGTCTCCCATTCAAAAGTGAAAATAGCTTGGCAATCATTCAACATGTACATGTTAATCTGTCTGAACTATATTTTAATTCAAATTGCCATTTAATACCACTTGGAGTTCCATGTTTAAAAATGAATACTGCTCATATTAGGCAACTTTGTTTCATAAATACTGTAGTGATTCTAATGTTGAACTCCATTAACGTTAATGAGAGACCTACAAATGCAGCTATATGCCCAGAAATGATTTTTAAATAGTTCAGAAAAACAAAATAGAAAGGAGATGTAGTACATATGCCAGTGGTTGGTGTTTTATTCTGGGTGTAGTGTTGCAAAACCTTTTAACTTCCCCCAAAACTCCTGTTCTTCCATGATGTGTCTTCTGTTTCGCCTTGTCTATGGTCTGTTCAAGGGAACATAAATTTTCTGGGACATGCAAAGGGGACACTATGTTTTGGAACCTCCTGATAAACTGCTACCAGGAGAAAGAAAGATCTTGTGTTCTTCCAAAAGCCTTTGTCTGTACATGGCAATACAGGAATATGTATAGACAGATATGGACACATTTTCTTATGTTAGTTGAGTGTAGAAAAGGGAGGAGGTGATAGAAGGAGAGAAGGCATTTGAATATTCACAGTAACAGCAGACATGGGTGAGAAATAATGAAAAAAGGTGAAACACAAAATCTAATTTGGTCTAATTTACAGTTTTGCCTAGAGCTAGCTCCTACCTTTTTCTTCATTAGAGAAAAAATATAAAATTTCATTTTATATTTTAAATAAAACATAAAAGGTGGCTTAATATGTATTTACAATTCACAATTTACAAATGATTTTTACATGCACTGTCTTTATTGGGCTGCATTGTAACCTAAATTATAGATAAAGACCTTTAAGCTTATTTATAATAACCAAAACATTGGCACAATCTAAATGTCCATTAATGGATGAATGAATGATGAAAATGTGGTAACTATATACAATGGAATATGATTCAGCCATAAAAAGAACAAAATCTTGCATTATGGTAAGTGAAAGAGTCAGACAGAGAAAGACAAATGCCATATGATCTCACATGTATGGAATCTAACAAAACAAAACAAAACAAAACCCCAAACTAACAAAAAAAATTGCTTATGACTGTAGAGAAGAGATTGACGGATGTCTGCAGTCGGTGGTAGGGTGGTTGTGGAAATGGGTGAAGGGGTTCATAAAGTACAAACTTCCAGTTATGGAATGCATGGTATATAATGCACAACAGGGGACTGTAGACGATGATATTGCATCATGTATTTGGAAGTAGCAGGAGGAGCTGCAGCAGCGCGATCGGTTAGTGCGAGGTACCTGTATAAAAGCAGCAGGAGAGTGGATCTTGAAAATTTTCATCATGAAAATTTTTTTTTTTGTAATTGTGTATAGTGACAAGTGTTAACTGGACTTATTGTGGTGATTGTTTCTGATCTATACTAATATTAAATCATTGTGTTGTATACCTGGAACTAATATAATGTTATGCTAATTACGCCTAAACCTTCAGACTAAGTGACTTACCTAGGTCTCACAGAGCAGTCCAGTCACTTGAGCTCATTTTCTGATCTTATAACTTAAACTCTTTGTATTACCTGATAATGTCCTCTAAAATAAATGGCCTTTAGAGTAGTCCAACTGTATCAAAATTATAAATGATAACTTCATTTAATTCTCCCTCCCCACTTTCATTTCCTCTCCTTGCAGCTCTCTTTATTTAAGGCTCTATACGCTGAGGTCAATGCTATCCTATTTAGCATAACATTTTTGCGAATGCTTACCATAAATTTTTAATTGAATCTTTTGGGGATTTTTTCCATTACCATTTAGTTTCCTTATACTGTCCCCAGTCCCAGCAATCACCACACTGTTGTCCATGTCCATGAGTCCTTTTCCTTTTTGCTTAATCCCTCTATTCCCTAACCACTTCCCCACTAGCTGTTATCTGCTCTCATTTTTTGAGTTAAATTTAAAAAGAGAGAAAGAAAATAAGCTTTTCAGAGAGACACTAATAAATTTATAAGAACACTGTTTAAATTACACATAGGTTTTCAAATTTTATTCTAAATAAATGTTTTCTAGGGTGTAAAACTCATGTTTTATTCTTAGCCTTGCTGTGAGTCATGCTCTGTCCTTGGACAACTCACTCCACGCAATGTAACCTAGTCAGAGTTTCTGTCTTCTTCAAAACTAGAAAGGTGAAACTTAGGAAAGGGAAAACTTTACTTTTCCTCCTTGTGCTGTTCCTCTGTTTTCTTAAAGTGCTTTAGACCCTGAGTATCCTGCTGTGACTTCCTCAAGCATAATTTATAACAGAAATAAAATTGAAAGGTTTCTAGACTTTGTGAAGATCTCTTCAAAAGGAGCCTTTAAACTTGAAGTATGGCTAACCTATCATTTTATTTTCTATTGTTTTGCTTTGGGTCATCCTATAATGAGGTGATATGCAAGCCATCCCTGCCCATGTCCCAGTGAGGCTGTAACACTGGCTTACTACGTATCTAAGGGAACTTGACTACCAACATTTTAGCCTGGTCCTTGCTTCCTGAGTGAGAATTCGAGTATAGTTTGTTTTCTTTTCAATAAATTAGAATCCTCTATGGTTATTTCCTACTCATGTTCTATGTGCATTGTGACTAGCCCCCTCACTTTTCCTCTCTTATCTTTAGGGATGCCTACACTTAAAAATTAGGACTTCCAGTTGTGAAAACAAAGATCACAAAGGTTGATCATCAAGTCTGATATCCCCAAAGCTTCTTTTTAATTGTGTGTGAACTTTGCAACATAGTCATCATCAACTTTTGTTCATTATTAATTTTAATTGTTTTAGGTTTGATAGAAATTTTTCTCATATTTGCCTACACAACCAATAATTTATTTTGTTGGAATACAAATAAATGGTTTGTTGATATATTGGGTAGGTTATACATCAGATGGCTAGTAGTTAAATGGGGATTTAATGGTGAAGGTTTGATTTTCTTTTTCTATAAGTCAATGTTTCAGATGTTTTTTTGAGTAACATTTCTATGCTAGGTACACTTTGATTGATATAAGTATTCTAGAAAACCAATTCCTGCTTTTGAGATACTAACGATCTTGCTGACAAAATATTACATTTACATGTATTATCAGTGGAAGGCGAAAGCAATATTCATAAAAAACTGTCACAAAATAGTATGTGATTAGCTGTCAAATAACTGATGTAAGTAATAAAACATCACTTTGAGCTGGGAAGCAGAGAAAGCCTAGGTAGAAGAGATGGGATAAACTAGATCTTGGAAGATTATGAGAATATTTGTTAAGAAGCTAGAAATAGGAAAAGCCAAGCAGGCATGTTAAATAACCTGAATAAAGGCAGGGAAGTGACAAGGAAGAATCCACATTAAGGAGAAAATGTTGCCTAGGAAGAAGACCAAATAAGGTTGATCAAGTAAAACAGATCAGGAAAACACAGTAGAGATTATAAATCAAGAGCATAAAAAAAAGAGCTTTATGGAAGAGGAGTTGCATAATGAAAATATAACTTATAGAGGAAAGATGGTTTTATAGACATACAGAACAAAATGAAAGAGATACATGGAGGAAAATTCAGTTGAGTTACATAATAAAAAGGACTCAAGGACTATTATATAATGCTGGCAAGTGATTTATATAAATACCAAATTTGCTCCCCTAAAATGATTTATTTTTGTATTAGTAGGCAGCTTATAAAAAGGCCCCCAGTGACTTCTGCCTTCTAATCCTGTGTAGTCCTTGGTGTGGGCTAGACTTAATGACTCTCTTCTGAGGAAACTATGGCCAAAGTGATGGGATGCCATTGCCAAGATTAGGTTACAAAGAGATCGTGGCTCCCCTCTGTGCTTCTTCTCTCTCTGATTTGTTCAGTGGGAAGCCAGCTACTGACGATTTTGTGTAACAGCCAATGAAAACTTCAGTCAGTTATTGAGCTTGGAAGAGTATCTCCCTCCAGGCCAGCTTTGAAATGACTGAAGCTCCAACTAATACCTTGATGGCAGCCTTGCGAGAGACCCTGAGCCAGAACCAGCCAGTGAAGCCTTGCTGAAATTTTTAACCAGTAGAAACTGTGAGCCAATAAATATTTGTTGTTTTAAACCACTGAGTTGGTTAACATGGTGATAGATAACTAATAAATCATTACAGAATTAAATATTCCCCATCTCTACCAATACAGCTGATGAGTATTACAAAGGACCCTCCCACTCTGACACAAAAAAATTCAAGCTAAAATACATTTTTAGTGTACTTCTTGAATCACTGGATCACAGAAAATAAGTGATGTTGCTGAAGACAAAATAAACTGAAGCCTGTGACTGGAAGTATTATTCCTGTGTATACACTGACTTGTTTGAGAAACACAAGGTGAAGGCTGGGTTTTACTGCAACACAGGGGATCAGAAGAAACCTTTAAATGAGACTAATGAGGTTCCAGGTCAAGAGTGTCCCTGAAAAGTGCACCCAATTTTGGCCTTTAGGAAAATCCTGCCCCCAAATTAGAAGAAAAAATCTGAACTCACAATTAAAATAAAACCAAAAACAAAATCAAACAAGCAACCAAAAATCAGGTATGATCTCCAAGGACTTTAGTGATTGGAATTATCAGATAAAAAAGAACATTAAATATTTATAGAATTGGTAAAAAACAAAAATAATGAAAATAAGTGTAAAATAAGCAAACAATAAATGATCATTAAAAACAGTTATTCTTGGAAAGAAATGAAAAAACTTAAAAATGTAATCACTAAAATTAAGAAGTAAAAATAAATAAATAATTGAAAACAATAGAGGCTTTACAATAAAAAGTAAAAAGCTCTTTTTCTCTTTTTCTTCACCTAATCCTCAGAAGAAATAGCTTTATATTGTATCTGTTAATTCCCCATACTTCAAAATGAAGAATTCAGTTTAGTTGGTCTACAATTTCTCTTCTTCCTTTGCTCCAACCCCATATTTTTGCTAGTCATGCTTTTCCTTTTCAGTTTCTTGATTAAATTTAAAGATTAATTTAACATAGTGTGCTTTTTTCATTTGTCACTATTAGACAGTATTTTCACAATGTATAATGAGGGATTTAGTGACCTTAAATAGTCCTCCATCTTTCCTCATTCCCTCCAAATCTCAATTGCTGATCCCCACATCTTTCTATATTTTGCTGTCAAAACTATTATTTACTCTCCATTCCATTACTATATATCTTTCTACCTTGCTATGCTTATAGGTGGCATCTAAAAATGGAAACAATGGATCAAAATTGTGTAAATATTCACCACAAAATGAAAGTGAATTTGAACCTTTTAAAAGAAGATGATGCCCTCCTTCTTCACAAAATGTGGGCTGCTCAAAAAGAGACATAGCGAACAGAAATGAGTGGATGCGGGGAGGGGGACAGTGGGAGGGCACATATGGTACCTGATAATTACTGTATTTCATTCATTTGAAGGTGAACTTTTTGTTTTAACATTTGGACACCGTTATATTTGGGATGTACCTTATAATCATTGTTAACCAGATAGTGGTAGTGATCTAGTAGTTATTCAGTGTTCATGTGGAAATTGACCACAGCTGCTCATAATATCATCATTTCAATGCAATGATTCACATTGTTGGTAGTACATACATTGAATTTAATTGGCTCTAAAATAACATCAGGAAGAATACTCTATGAGTCACATTTAATACAAAGAATTATTGTATACATAGAGAGACAGCAAACAGAGCAGCATGCATGTGCTAAAATGTATATATGAATAAATCTTTTTTTTTAAAGATTTTTATTTATTTATTTTTTTAGAGAGGGAAGGGAGGGAGAAAGAGAGAGAGAAAGAAACATCAATGTGTGGTTGCTGGGGGACATGGCTTGCAACCTAGGCATGTGCCCTGACTGGGAATTGAACCTGTGATGCCTGGTTCGCAGCCCGTGCTCAATCCACTGAGCTACACCAGCCAGGGCTATATGAATAAATCTTGAAGAGTGATTGCAATGAGCATAAAGTAAAAATCCTGTGTAATAAGAAAGCATTATGCTATAGTTTAATCAGGAACATTTTCCCCTTGTTATTATAAGTAGTACATCACCTAATGGATAGCTTGTTATTTTTTTATTTTTTAATTTAATCTTTATTGTATTTTTTCCATTACATTTAGTCCCTTTATATCCCCTCCCTTCAGCAATCACCACACTGTTGTCCACGTCCATGAAATCAACAAAATATGATTTTAAAATGTGTATATTATAACATGGCTTTAGTTTTTCAGTAATCCTCCACCTTTCTCTCTGTACCTGCTTCTTGCTTTCCCTCTTCCCTGAGGCTGGAATGTGGATAGATGCCATATCTGACAATGAATCTAAGGACAAGAAAACAAGACTTACAAAATAAGATGAAAAAAAAAAAGGCCAAATGCCCCTGACATACCCTATTAACACGGAATCATCTGCACTTACTGATACATGAGAGAAAAGCAATTCATTTTGTTTACATCAATGTGTTAGTCTGGAAGATTAACCTTAAAGAACACACGAGATATGCCAACATGTAACTCCACCATTGAAACGATATTTCCTGGAGATAGCTGTGGAGAATTAATTCAATGTCACATTCCTGGTAAATGTTATTAAACTCTAATTTTAGATATTAGGAAACATTTATACCAAAATAATTTTCTGCATATGAGTAGAGAGACTCAAGAATTAAAGAAGCAGGAAGGCATCTGTATCAATTACGGTAAATGGTGAATACAGTAACATACACCCTAAAAGCCCAGAAACATAATAAGTGTGAATTTCCTGCTTATGTCAAACATAATGTGTGCTAGTTGGGTGAGGAGTATTGCCTTACCATTCAGCAGAACGGAAGAAGGAGTAAGGATCATGTTTGGGAAATTCTAATGGAAATGGAGCTCATCACTTCTGCTCGTGTTACTTTGGTTAGAACCTGAAAATATGGCGTTATCCATCAGAATGCAGCCAGATAGAAAGGCACTACACTAAGGGCTCAAAATAAAGAATTGGTTATAGGAAATGTAATACAGGATATTACACAGGTGATAAAAGAACTGAGAAACCCAACAAAGGACAATAAGGCACCTCAGGGATTAACAATAGCAGTGAACTCTTAGACCCTCTAGTCAGAGTAGGCAGTGTTACCAGAATCAAGGTCACTTTACGTATTGGAAGCTGAAATCATGGTGGGGCTGTCTGGTGGGATCTGGAACTCTAAAGGGGCTGTAGCTACCGGGGTTAGTGCTGTCATGGTCTTTTCCCTTCTCCCTCTGCTAATATTCCTTCAGTAGCTCTCACTTGCTATATCTAGCTTGAAACTACTACTGCAAGCCTGGGCAAGACAGGCTGCAGGTGTCAGGGCCTGCAGTACAGAGCTGACCAGGGAAAGGGCGGGTCTGCAAACAAACAGGACAGAGATGGACACCATGCCCCAAACTTACTACAAAGAGGCAAAGAATATAGCTTTATTTTCCAGAGGAAAATACTCATGTTGATTAGCCATGAAAACCCAAATTAAAGGGAGAGATTGAGGACATCTAAAGACAGTTGGTGGATCCTTATTAAAAGGTATCAAATCGCTATGGATAGTTTCTATAAGTCAGCTTCTTAACATATGAGTTCATCTGCCAAAATCAGAAAAGTTTAATTTTTCCTGCATTTTAAAGAAGTTTGACCTATATTTAGTGTATTTTTAATAAGCTTAATAATATTTTAGTAAATATCGGGCTATCAAAATTTTAATAACATTCCCATTTGAGTTGAATTGATTGTGTTAAGATTCCAGTTGTAGAGAGTAGGGCAAGAGAAGTCTGGAAATATGAATTTCTCTAATCTTAGCACATTTCAATATCTTAAGTTTTAAACTCTCTAGCTAAAATTTCATTGGTTGTTTGCTTTCAGCTAACAAAAAATCTGTTAATATTTTTTAGAGAACTTAAGAAAGGGAATGTATCCTTTCTTGCTTGGGGTTTCATTGCTACAATTTGTACAAGTATGCAAATGGCAGACCTACTTTTCCTTCCTCTGATTATCGCTTTCTCTGACTCAATCACTCTCGTCTGACTTTTCCACTTTATCAACACAGACAACCGTTGTATTTTTATGTAACAACTATTGGCACAAGTAACTGATCTGCAACAAGGGGATTGTTTCTAGCTGAGAAGAACAGAGGGCTACTACTACCTACTAAGTTGGTCACCTTGGAGAAAAATGAATTTGAGTTTCAGAATGGCAAAAAATTAGACTAGAGATGATCAGTTAGCTACACAAATAATCATTTTTGTTCTAAAAGTTGAGTTTTCTGTATTAGAAATACATGTTAGCATTTTGAATTTGAAGTGAGCTTATTAGATGCCTATGTCCAAGGAATACATAGTGCTTAGAAAGTGATTATTTAAAAACAGAACTCTTTAATATAAAAAGCAAGGATAATTGTTTTAATTTGAATACAGATATTTGATTGAATTACAGAACTGAGTATCATTTTAGAAACCCTGCCTGTTTTTTTTTCCAGCATGCTAGAGGTGGACAAATAAACATTTTTTTAAAATGATGCATCACTGTTCACATTCTGCCTACATCACCAAATGCACCCACAAAGCGTAGCAAGCAGTGATTCATTTTAACTCACATAGTCTCTGTGTCATTTGAAGCTAGAAGATGCCATGCTGGTTTTAGTACTGTACTCCTCACTCCTTGATTTAAATGATAAATATTATGCCCTTCACTTTGTAGCTACAGAATCTTGATCAAGCAAGGTCACACTAATGGAAATTCAGAACAAGGATGGCAAAGAGTTTCTCACCATGATACTAGTGTTTGTCTCAGGGACTGTGATGAAAAAGATCCTGAAGCCATACCTAACTCAACAGGATGGAATATAAGGATTAATACAGATGTCTTCCACGAACACGTGTGCGTGTGTGTGTCAGGTCCGTGACTTCTCCCACTTCCTTAGATAATTAATTTCTCTGTGACTCCTTCCCCTAATAACTCTCCTCTGAGGGAGATTTACACTCGGAAGAAGCCCTGCACATCAATGGGTCTATCTCTGTAGCACTCGTTCTTTGCCACCTCCTCCTGCTTTTAGTGATCATTCCCTACACTTGGTGAATACGTATGAGTGAGAATTTGCAGATGGATGCAGCTTTGGTCTGTGGGTGGAGTTCTCCAGATTCTAATCTGTCATTCCAGCTTACATGTCACTGTTAACAATTCCTTAAGTCTCTCTCTAATTTCTACTTACTTCTACCCTACATATGCTTCACCTGCATCTCACTTTCAAGGTATATTTTCTTGCTGAGCAGCCATGACTTTCTTCTTTTGTACGAAGGACTTGGCATTCCTGAAAGTTAGTTTTTAGGTTATGTCCTCAATCCTTTTTTTTCCAGTTTCAATATTTTTTTATTGTTGTTCAATTACAGTTGTCCCCATTTCACCACCATCACTTTCTCCTGCCCTACCCACCCAGACCTTCCACTTGCAAGCCTCCACCTCTCCCTGTTGTCTTTGTCTATGGGTCTTTTATACTTGTTCTTTGACTTGAGCCTGCCCCTTTTTTCCCCTGTTATCCCTCTCCCTTCTCCCCTCTGGTCACCGTCAGTTTGTTCTTTATTTCCATGCCTCTGGTTGTATTTTGCTCACTTGTTTGTTTTGTTGATTAGATTCCACTTATAGGTGAGGTCATGTGGTATTAATCTTTCACCACCTGGCTTATTTCACTTAGCATAATACTCTTCTGCTCCATCCATGATGTTGCAAAGGGTAGGAGTTCCTTCATTCTCTCTGCTGCATAGCATTCCATTGTGTAATGGAATGCTTTACAGAAATAAAACTACATTATGTATCCCTTTTGATTGGGGTTGTTTCTTTGTTTTCTCATTTTTGGGGAAACTCTTCTTGTTTGCTTCTGCTTCTTAAATTGACCTGTTTTGACTCCCTGACTTTATGGTGTGAATTTCTATGGTAGGAGACCTGTGAGATTCAGTGGTGCGGTCTCCTTGATTTCCTGAACTTGATACTCTTGGGATGCCCTTCATGCCATTTTTATGTTGGCTCTGTGGATGTAATTGGGTTTTCATTGTTGTTGGGTTGTTCTTTGGTGGGTCCTTCCCTCCAGCTGGTTGACTGAGCGTCACTCCACCCACCACATCTTGTATACTGTTGTGCAGGTGCTTCCAGAACAAAACCACAAAGCCATGGAAACAAACCCACATTCACAAAAATAACTCCCTGCCGCAATCCCACTATCAATAGCAAATGAACCAGTATTAATAAGGGTATAAAGAGATTAAGACTATTATGAAAAAGGAGAGTGAATATGAGATGAGCTACTGAAAGAAAAATGATTTTGAGAGGGAGGGAGGAGCACTAATAAGAGTTGGGAATCAGAGCAATGTGAAGAGAGAAAGTAAAATTTACATCATAGATAAAAAAGGGAATGAAGAAGATAGAATGGAGTAGGAAAAGAGAAGCACATACTATTAAGTTTAAACATAAATTAAAATTATATAAATTAATATTAATTAAAATGAAGTGAGAGAGAGATAGAAAAAGGAAGGGAAAAAGTAACTAAATAATAAAAACAGAAGTCAAATTGGAGAGAAAGATCCACCACAGAACTATCAACAACAAATGAGCTAAAGTTAATATAGGTGGCACGGGAATAAGGGGGGAAAAAGAAAGAAAGAAAAGCTTAAGAGGTGTCTAGAGGAATGGGAAGTGATTTTGAGATAATAGAGGGAGAGGGAATACTACGAGTGAGGAACAAAAACCAGGCTAAGACAGGGAAAATAAAATTTGAGACAAAAAGAAAAAAAAAGAGGAGAAAAAAGAAAAAAGAGCAGGATGAAAAGGAAAAAAGAAAATGAAAAAAAAAACATGCTAAGACGGGGCAAAATTAAAATTTGAAACCAAAAAAAGAGTACTAGAAGGGAATGGCAACATTTGAGATCTGAAATACAAAATTAGGGAAGATCTAGAGATAAAATTGGAAAAATACAACGACAACTACCCTATCCACAACCGATGAGCAAAGATCGATGAAGGTGGAGAGAGAACACGGGTATTTTAAGAGCAGAGAAAAGGATATGAGGCGACTAGAAAACTGGGTTTGAGAGCCGGTGGGGGAGAAATAGTACGAGTGTGGAGTGCAAACAAGTTGTAGCAAGAGAGAAAATAAAATTTTAAATGAAAATAATGAGAGGAAAGTAGAAGGCAAAATGGGGTAAGAGGAGGGAGGGGCAAAATATGTGAACTGAAATAAACTATAGTATAAAATTCAGTGACTTAATATGCACAAACTTGATGGACAACAAATGAATGTTAAAAAGCTACATGCAAGAAAGAATATATCACAAATCATGGAGAACACCATCATGGATTTCGTCTCAGTAGCATCTAGTATTTACCACTGTTTTTTCTTTTCAGATCCTCCTCCTGTGATGTCAAATGGTGACCCGCCTGCCGTTAGGCAGCCTGTTCGTGACTTCCAGGGATCTACTGTGTCCTCAATTCTTCAGTGAGTTTTTAAAGTGTGATTTTTGTAGCTTATCTTTCTTTTTTGTTATTATTAGAGTGGGATAATAGTCTCATCACTTTCTTTTTTGATTCGAAAAGAAACTCCACTTACCATATTGTTGTTATTATTTTTAATTATTATTCTACTACAGTTGTCTCAATTTTCTCCCTTTGCCCTCCTCTGCCCATCTCATTTCCTGCTCCCACAGTCAGTCCTCACTCTTTTGTCCAAGTCCGTGGGTCATTCATACACGTTCTTTGTCTAGTCCCTTCCCCTTCTTTCCACCATTGTCCCTTCCTCCCTCCCCTCTGATCACTGCCAGTCTGCACCATGTTTCCATGCCTGTGGATCTGTTTTGTTCATTCGTTTATTTTGCTCATTAGATTCCACTTACATGTGAGATCATGGTATTTGTCTTTCACCAATTGACTTATTTCGTTTAGTATAATATTCTCCAGTACCATCCATGCTGTCACGTAACATAGGAATTCCCTCTTTCTTTTTGCTGCATAGTATTCCATTGTGTAAATATACCAGTTTTTTGATCTACTCATTTACTGGTGGGCGCTTAGGCTGTTTCCAACACTTAGCTATTGTAAATAATGTTGCTATGAACATTGGGATGCATAGATTCATTTAAACTGATGTTTCAGGATTCTTAGGGTATAATCCCAGCAGTGGAATTGCTAAGTTAAAAGGCAGTTCCATTTTTAGTTTTTTGAGGAAATTCCATACTGTTTTCTACAGTGGCTGCACCAGTCTGCATTCCCACCAACAGTGCACTGGGGTTGCCTTTTCTCCACATCCCTGCCAGCACTCGTTGTTTGTTGATTTATTAGTGATGGCCATTCTGACCTGTGTGAAGTGGTATCTCACTGTGGTTTTAATTTGCATCCTTCTGATGGCTAGTTATTTTGAGCATCTTTGTGCATAGTATCTTGGGTGTGGGTGCAAATAAGACATATAAGAGAGGAGTCAAACAACTACAAATCCCCTGCTCACAAGAAAATGTTTACAGGAAATTAGATGTTTTGGTTCTTCTTCAAGTTTAGCAAAATGTAGGATTTTATAGTGCAACAGTTCCTTGAATAATGTTCATTCAACCTTGTTTCATTATGACATTGATGAGAAAAAAGATAAATACCTAACTGGGTCACTATCTGTGTGAAGTTTGTGCATTTTTTCCACTTCTGTGTGCTTTTTCTTGGAGTGCTTTGGCTTCCTTCACACTTTCTAAAGATATGCATAGAAGGTGCACTGCCGTGTCTATGTGGTCCTAGTCTGAGTGAGTGTGGGTGTGTGTGTCAGTGCACCCTGCTTTGGAAGGGTGGCCTTCCCTGGGGTGGGTTCCTCCTTGCACCCTGAGCTGCAAGAAGAGGCTCTGGCCCCTGCAGCCCTGAACTAGAGTAAAAGGTTGGAAAATAATTATCTTAGTTGTTTTTATTAATCTTTCTTAAATGTATGTATAACTCACATTTATTGCAATGTTTAATATTACACATTATGGGTCTTTATTTAGAAGTTTGGTGATATTTTTGTGATCAGAAATATTATGCCCAAGGAACTTGTTTTTGTGTCAATTAGCCTCTGGTAAAATTGATTTTGTTGTATGTCATTTTGCTTCAAGTCTCAGCTTCCAAGAAACAATCATGACGTTTGGTGAAGACTTATTATAGTTAAAACTTAAGGGGATCCTGAAGCAGGGTGTCTTAATGACTCATACTCTCCTTCTGGTTTCTTGAAATTCAAATCTGGAAATGTGTAGAGGAAATATTTTGGTACTCTGAACTGGTGATGCTGTTTGTAAGACCCTAATTGTTACTAACTCGTTTCACAAGATTTTTTTTTGCTGCCTTCTATTTCCTAGTTCTCTAACTTCCAAAAGATATTTTTGATAATTAAGGAAGCCTTGTAGTTTCATGTATTCTTTTTATTTTACTTTACAAATTAAGTCTCCGTATTCATGGCTACAACTTTTGCAGATATTGCATAATGTAATTATGTAATCTTTTTATTTCCAAATTTCATATATTTACATATTTGTCTTTTCTTGTAAATGAGTGCCTTTATCTCTTACTTTTACTGTTACTTTAGTACAACTCAGGTTGTTTGTATAAGATTTCTGGTACACTTATCCAAACACAGTCATATATATGTAAATATATATGTGTGTATATGTATGTATGTATGTATACATGTGGTATATATATACAAATGTCATGTATATATATCATGCATACTATACATGTACACATTTTAACAGAATTATTTCTGTATCAACATGAAGCTTTTCATGTTACATTAATACAATGTAGATTCTGAAACAGAATAGACAGTTTTGTAACTTGTTTCTCACATTCAATACTCATATACTCATATGTATTGATAGCCCATTTTTCTTTCTGTGGTAGGAATTGTCATATTTATAACTTCGATAGATCATCATGGCAATTTGATCAGGCACCTTGCCCTGATTGAATTCTGCCTGTACAAGGATTAAGTAGCAATTTGACACACACTTGTTTTCCTTTGGTGAAAATAAGTCTTCTGTTTTTGGAATGGAAATGGGTGTCTTTTTAAATTTATTTTTCAAGCATTTGCTTGAAAAATCTTCAGAGTAATTTCCATTCCGAAAATCTCTTTTATTGCTTTTGTATTGATGAGTTTTCCTGGTATAAAGGAAAATAAAATTGCATAGAAGAAGTGATGAACAGCTTTCTTTCTTTCTTTTTTTATACTGTGAGTATATTTTAGTCTGATTGTCCAGTGTTGGATGAGACCCAATGGACGCTGCTTCACAGCTGATTTACTCTTCTAGGTTAGCAAAGTACAGATGGGGTTTGAAATATTACATACCATTGCCAAACAAATTGGACAAAAATAAATCATATATGGAAGTCTTGATTAGATTAAACTTGAAACAGCATGGAGAGACATTTCCAAGATTTAGGGGTAGGCTGCACTTTCAACAGATGCTCCTCTGACACTGAAAATAATCTACGACCCCATAAACTCTCGGACTGGACAAAACTCCGGCCTTCCTTAGGCCAGAAAGTCAGATATTCCTGTATAACATAAACATATACAAAACACAACCAAAAACAAAATCAAAGATCTGGCTTGAGATCTGGGGGCTGGCATTCAGCACTAGTATGACAGAACCTATAATTCTCAACATCTATTCTTGTGGCCAACTCTATTCAAGCCCCAGGGAAAAGCTTCTCCATGTCTTTAGTCTTGTATCCTAAAATCATAGAAGACAGCCTCCAAATGTGGTAAAGATTTGAGCATTATGCCTGCGTGAACATCGGAAATTGACACAGCTTTATAGTACAAGAAGGATTTGAGAGGCAGAAGTGCTTCATTGGCAGAAAAGACACATTAATTAACTTGTCAAATGCTTCCTTCCAGATAGCATGACTGCAATAGATTTTACAATATAATGAAGAACTGTTTCTCAGCAGTGATGAGAGTCTTTTGTTTTGCTTATTTTCCTGTTCTAATTCATGGTTCTGGAGGTACTAATGAAATAGTGTGAAATTTATAAGAGTTGCACATGATGACAGACATTTTTATAATAAGAAACCATTGATAGCAACTCCGAAACTTGGTATACTCTCATGTAGATCTAGAGGTAATTTAAGTGAAGTGTGACACCGAATTTTTACATTGGCATCAAGGTAGACATTAAAAGCAGGAATTGAGAATAGTTATGGTTTTAGAAAAAAATAATTACTTAATTAAATTTTCAAGAAATAAACACAAATATCAGGCTTTAAGCAATGATTGAAATTTTAATATTTGTTAATTTTACTATGTATTTTATAATTTTAATAGTTGACAAAATATTTTATGAAAACTAACTTCTTTAGAAAACATAAGAATAATTTTAATTAAAAAATTTGACATTTGATAAAATATATTCAAATTTTGTATATTTTTGAAATGACATTATTTATTGAACTCATTCTCATCAATTGAAAGCAACGTTAACTCAATCAAAATGATAAAAATCAGGTTTTCTGGTAAAGTAAAATCAAGAAAAATAAACTTTAATAAAATCTAATTTCCAAATTATGTATATCTGTATTTTATTATACATTCAAGCATGTCTAACCAAGAAACACTCAGACATATGCAGTAACAACTACATTGTCATCTTTTTATATTTTTAAAAATTTCAGTCATATAAAAATCATGCCTGTACACAGTTTCCAAGTTTTGTTATTATATAAAAGTATATTTGCTGACTTAGAAGGAAAACAATATATCTAATAATTTATCAGTTTGATATATAGTTTAAATTATTAATGATTTAGTGATTAAGTAATTATTATAACATTTTAAATATTCAATTATAGAACATGAGTCTCATTTGGCCTCTATCTTGCATGGGATAGAAATGCCCATAAGTTGAAAACAATTAAATATGGACCAATTACTATGTATTAAAAGTTATCATTATTTTTCTTAGATATAATAAGAGTGTTATGTAACCAAATGTCTCTATTTTATAGATATACTCACAGAATTATTTAACAATTGAGGTAATATAATGTCAGAAGTTTGCTTTAAAATATGACTGAACAAATGTTTGTAATTTTTCTTATTTTTCTTATCTCTGCGGAGCTCTGTTTCAATAGAAAACAAGAGGATATGCTCTATTTGTAAATAGAATTTGGCCCAAAAGAAAGTGCATTATTTCAATTTACCAAAAATTTTATTTTCATTTTTACCTCAAAACATATTTTGAAAGTCTTGAAAAAAAGTCCTGAAGGCATTAAATAGAGTACATGGGTTTGAACCATGTGTATTAATGTGAGTCTGACCTAGGCCACAATTTTACATTTTACTAGCTTTTTGACTGTGGATAAATTATTTAACCATACTAAATCTCAATTTCCTAATTTTAGAAATGACAGTAATGCTATTAACACTGATTTTATAGCATTATAGTGAGGATTAAGTAAAATAATGTATTTTGCTTAACACAATGCCTGACACAGAACAAGCACACAATAAGGTGATAACTACTTAATTATGTCAGCCAACATTAGTTTTGGATTGCAAGTAGATTATTTAGGTATGAAAACAGTTCTTTCTGTTCATTTGTGGAAATAGATTATTGGTAATATTTATAAAGCATTTTTTTCCCTTGGCCCTTGATTAATTGTAGTATTAGTTAAAAGAGCATCTTTTCTGCCCTGACTGGTGTGGCTCAGTGGCTTGAGTCCTGGACTGTGGACCAAAGGGCTGCTAGTTTGATTCCCTGTCAGGGCATGTGCCTGGGTATGGGCCAAGTCCCCAGCTGGGGGCATGCAAGCAGCATCTAACATTTCTCTCCCTCTCTTTCCCCTCTCTCTAAAAATAAATACATAAAATCTTTTTTAAAAAATCGTCTTTTTTTCTAACATAGGTTCTTTAAAGGAAAGTGAGCATTTCGGTTTGGAGATGCTGAAGCTCAGAAATGCTGAGATTCTCTCGCTGATTGCTGGTGGTTGGAAGACATCATTGTCTCATGGAGCTGGGATGGTTGGTAGTAGAAGGGGGTGAGGATGGGATGGGAAGAGAGAGAAAAGAGGAAGAGAGAAGAATAAGAGAAGGACATGAAGGACTAGAGTAAAATACTGGTGCCTGTCACTTAAAAATGGCAGATAGTTAAAAAATTAGAAAACGTCTTAATTTTTAAACTAATAGAAGTCCTCTAACTGTATAATGTAAGTTGTTTTTAGTATTAGAGATAGAAATATGTGCAAGAGAAATATGTATTCATATACTCATATCTATATGAAAGCTTAAAGTCAAACATCATTAAAACACAGGTGATTAGAACGCAGTGATGATTTTGCTGCCTATCATCTGGAATCAAGGTGACTGGGAAATTCTCTTACGGTATCTCTTAGAGTCAGAGATTGTAGCCATTTATATCCACATTCAATAGGCCAATTAATCAGCATACCAACGGATAAGTCAGCAGCTCTTGTAATTTTTCTGTAGTATGACATAGCATGACATGAACAAAAAATGCACTCCAAATACAGAAGAATTTCGCTGGGTTACACTGCTCAGTTTGGATGTCCATTTGGCGAGACTGTCTTTGTCAGCTAGTGTTAGGGGCTCCATAGCTCTGGGATGAGTAGAATGATATTCAAATAGCTTCAGAATTGTCTAAAATTTTAATATTATGTGGGCTGTATCTACTTGTACTTTCTGACTTAAAACCTTGGAGTTTCTTTCAGCACCAGTCTCTCAAACTCACGTTCTAATACATGGAAGACTGTTGCATCATACCCATTTCTCTTCTGCAAGTAACCAAGAAAACAGTAACCAACTGATACTCATCTTGACAGTTTTTTTCTAGTTCTGAATTCCATATACCATCAGAGAAGCAGGAAATGCCACAAGTCCAGAAATCAAGGCAAGTTATGTGTGACTAGGCAGACCAAACACCCATGAGAGAGGTGAATTCTGTTGTAAGCATCTGCTGTGTATGCTCTGAGGGTGATGGTGCTAGAGACAGGATTGAAATCTTGTTTAAAGCTAACATTCTACAGCAGGTTTGCAAGTTAACAAGTAGGAGAGAATGAGTCTTAAGTAAGTAATAAGTAGTTATAAGTAGCTCTTCCCTCTGGGAGCAGGAGCTACAAAGAGGCAATTCCCACACAATTTATAGGGAGAAATATATCATGGGAGCTAAAGAATTACTCTTGAGACCCATTACATTTGAACATGATGGCATCTGTTCCAGTGATCTATAGCTTATGTACTATGCGTGTATTTTTACTTTGGGTAATCACTGGCTCTGTGTGCTGCAAATGCAAGTTCGTCCCCAAGCTAGAGGAAAAGCTGAAAAGAAACCTTTGGGAAATGCTGTTTCATTAAAAGGGTGAATTGTTCCTAGACACATTGGAAGAAGTCTAAGCCAGATAGGCATGGGGCAGAGGGAATAAATGACAAGAGGTCTGTGAATGGAAGTTTATATCCCAGAGTAAAAAATGGAAAAGAAAACGGTAATAGCAATAAAATGCGCACACAGAAAACCTATCCAGTTAATGAGACTTTCTCACTGGAGTGTGTGGGACTGCTTGAAGAAACCATCTTGTTCTCATGGATGCACAGGAGAATTTTAGACTCCACCAAATGCAAAGAATCTTGTTAATACTCTGGGAGGAGGAGGCCACATGACAAGCTTCCGGTAATAAGTTCAGAGACAGCTGCAGGTGGGCTTGACGTGGCTGTGAAGGAGGCTTTTCATTTCATATCCTAGAAGACCAGAATGAGTGACACATAATTGCTCCCTTCTGTGCATCAGTGCTCTGTTCCCCAGTGGGTACATAAAACGTCTAATCAGACACTACTTGGATTCTAGCTCAGAGAAGTTTTCAAGTTTCACCTTCCTTTCATAAACTAAATCAATCCGATTGTGTTTCATCAATTTTTGATTCATCAGTTTCTGACCTGTTATGATTAAGGTCTCAATCTCCAGCCATTTAACTTTATTCTGTTTGCTTTTGGTACCCTGCTTTAGAGCATACACTGCGTACTCATGGAAGGGGAGGCTTCTGGTAACAGTTCTGTGGTTCTCTAGCTGCCACATAGACACGAGGTCCTAAAATTCTGGGCAGAGCTGTGTTCCCTGGGTCCCTCCCAGATGGATTCATAGTCCTGCTGGCTGTTACCTGATTTCAAGATGATAGAAGTAAAAACAGAAACTTACCATGAATGCTGTTACAGAGGTACAAACTAAATGTTGTGGGAATGCAATAGATGGAACAGACATCTAGGATTACTCTTATTAAGCCTCTGAAAAATTTCTCACTATACTCTGGGCAAGATGGGGGAAAAGTGGGTGAAAAGGAGTTAAGTACTTTTCAGTCTAGATGCACAGCTAGCCCCAAAGTCCCTAATAATGTTGATCAATGAAGAGAATGCTGGACTGAAATCCTGCTTCACAGCACTTAGTAACAAACAGACAAATAAACAAAACAAGTGGCGATGTTGACAAGGACTAATACGTGGGATACAGCAGCAGCAGTTTCCATTTATCTGATACTTGGACTGCACTGGAGCTCTGCATATATTATCTCAGTTAACTTTCCGAAGAGTCTGTGAGCTAGGGTTTTTGTTTTTCTGTTTTTGTTTGTTTTTCAGATTCAAGAAGGGGAAGTTAACTTTCCCAGGTCTGCTCGGCTAGTACAAAAAAGCCAAGATTTTAACCCAGGTTTGTTTACAAAGAGGGCCTTTTACTTGAATCAACTCAGTTCATTCTCATAACAATTCACATGAGTTAAATTCTGTCATGACCCCTCTTTTACAAGGAAATTGAGGCATCCCTAGCTACAGAGTTTGGCTCACCACTAAAATAGACTGTTAGTCATTAGTATAAACATTTGGTTCAATGTAATAGTAAAATATTGGTTAGAATAAGAATTAAGGCTTGAAAAACACACATGATTTATTATTTTGTGGATTCAAAAAGAGAAACATTTTTTTGTGTCATAGCTGTATTTTATCATTTATTAGGTATATGCCCTTGGGCAAGTATGTTATACTCTCTGTACATCGGTTTCATTATCTATAAAGTGTGGGAAATAATACCAGCCTCCATACCTCATAAAGCTTTGGAAGGAGAAAATGAGACAAGGTATGTGAAACTGATTTGAAATTATGAGTGTTATGCAAAGCTATGCTTTTGTTTTTGTTATTATTTGGAAAAGACAACTGGTAGAAAAATACTCAATAATCTGAAAATGGTGCAATAAAAAGGGTTATTTTTGTGCTTATATGAATTAAAATAACTCCTAGACACGTAAGTTTAGAGATCTAAGGAGATAGACATTTTCTTTTGTAATGAAAATGGAAATTAAGCACACTTGAAAAGGCAAACCTAATAAGATAACATATGGGCCTGAAGTATAGCTGTCCCCTTAAAATTCCTAGGGCTTTTTACTCATGCAATTAAAGAAAAGAAGGAAACCAAATCACGTAAACAAGACAACCTGTGGGTAGCTGAAGCACAAAGAAACTACCCAAGTACACAAGTATATATCTTAGAGTATATTTCTTGACTCTCTGAGGTGTGTATAAACCTATCCATTTACAGAACTGGATAGTCACCCACTAATACTATTATCTAGGCATAGTATTTCTAAAAGAAAATGATTATTATCAATGAAGTTTTATCTTCCACAGGTTCAAAGCAAATACAATAAAAGAGTAGTTAATTGAAAACTAATTTAATTCCAGCAGCAGGTTTTTAAAAAATATATATAATTTGAAATAAAATTTTAATTTCATTTGTAGCTTCTCTTTCTTATAAAATATGGAGTCTTTTCTCTCAGTTTAATAATTATATTATCACCTGGCTGGTGTAGCTCCATGGATTGAGCACGGACTGCAAACCAAAGGGTTGCTGGTTCGATTCCCATCAGGACACGTGCCTGGGTTGCAGGCTAGGTCCCCAGTGGGGGCCACATGAGAGGCAACCACACACTGATGTTTCTCTCCTTCTGTTTCTCCCTCCCTTCCCACTCTCTAAAAAATAAATAAATAAAATCTTTAAAAATAATAATAAATAATAATTATATTATCAAATTACTGAAAAAAACAAAACTTTTCTTTTTTCTTTTGCTTTCAATTTTGTACCCACCACAGAGAATGACCATGGTATAACTCCTAGAGTTTACTTAAGGCAATCTTCTAGATGTTTTTAGGTTTTTAGAATTATTAAAATTAGGCCTTTCACTCCTAAAAAAGATCTAATATTGGATAGCAAATAGTAGGTCTGTGGTACTCATAGCTAATACTAACAAATAAGAGATCTATATAAAATTGATTAATCTTGCCCTGGCTGGTGTGGCTCAGTGGATTAAGTGTCAGTCTGTGAACCAAAGGTTGCTGGTTCGATTCCTAGTTAGGGCACAGGCCTAGGCTGCAGGCCAGGTCCCCAGTTAAGGCATGAAAGAAGCAACCAATGTCTCTCTTGCACATTGATGTTTCTCTCCCTCTCTTTCTCCCTCCCTTCTCCTCTCTCTAAAAATAAATAAATAAAATCTTGAAAAAAGAATGGCATTTAAAAAAATAAAAATACAATTGATCAATCTTTTGAAGTTGTGACCATATAGATCAATCTCAGAGTAATCTCACTTTTAGAGATGTGTTGTGTAAACAAGAATTTTATTGTTTATTTACTTCTGTGGAATAATATAAGGAAGGAGACATGTTTCACAGGAAAGCTTTTAAAAATTCCAAGTTATCTCCTATTCTCTGAAACTCCACATCTCAAACATACTATGTTATAGGTCTATTATAAAGAATAAGTGAAATTTATTGAACTGGCTCATTGTAAGCATGTAACAAACATTAGCTTTTTTCAATATTAGCTCGCAGGATTCCCTCACTCATGACTTTCTGCCCTTTCCATTTCTCTTCTTCTGAACCCCTAAAAACAGACTCCCCCTCCTAAATTCCTTTTGAGCCTTGTTTTTCCACTCTCACTATCACAGGGCACTGCAGAACATGGTTCTTTTTTACTCCCACTGTATTTCTTGCTACAATCTACCAGAAAAGTTACAATCTTTCTATGTCTTGAATTTTCTTCCAATATTGCAGTGTTGAAATAAAAAAAACAAACAAGCAAACAAAACAAACAACAACAAAAAAAAACTAACATAGCAACATGGAAACTTCTTTAGTGGGCTGGGGAAGACCAAGAACTGAGGGGACAAAGTCAGGACTCTAATGGCAAATAGAGAGAGAGAAAATACCGAGAAGACCACACTTCACACTTACATAGATAGGATCAAGAAGTTAAAGTTCATTTGTTCCTAATCACGGGAGATAGGGCAGGACATGCACATTTGTGGAATGGGTTCTAAGTGGTAGCCATGAGATCCTCCCATAACTCAAGGAGGCTGGTATTATCATCATGCTTATGTTAGAGATGAAGGATTTGCATGGTAATAAGTCATGAATCTGGGTAGAAGCAAGAAACCTCAGTTTCTGAAGTGCCTACTCTCACCCCCAGCAAATGAGAGAGAACATCTGCAAAGCACTGGTAAAGAAAATCTGAGTTCAATGTGTGAGCTTTCTTTTCACTAACAAACATTCAAAATGCTTTTATTGAGTGGCAACTATGTACTTAATATTGTTCTGGTGCTGGAGTGGTTTCTAAGACCATAGCAAGTTTACATCCCAATAGAGAGGGCAAGGAAGGGACGGAGGGATGGAGGAAGATGGGAAGGAAAAAAGCTATGATTGATTCAGATCTACCATAGATTGGGTGGTTAGAAAACCACCTTGATAAACAGAAGTTTGAATTTTATCCCAAATGTGATGAAACTTTATTTCTTTTTTTATTCTTTTTCCAAAGACACTCTGTGGCTCTCAACATTACTGGGTGGTCATACTTCCTTCACCATTGATAGTAGACTGGAGATTTATGCCCTCGATAGTTTAGAAAAGAAGGAGTCTAGGTGTTTTGACATTAGGTCAGACAAACATTTTGATACTGTATTGAAAATAAAAGAATTAAATAAAAACTACTTAGTAAAAAATGAAACTTCCCAACTGCCATTCCCTTAGGAGTCACCCATGCCAATATCTTCATTTCACTGCTCATTTTCCCCACTCCCACAAGAGAGTAGGAGATTTTCCTCAGAGAAACAAAATAGAACAGTGAAACTATTAGATGCTAATTTTAGTGATCCCCAATACACTGGCTGAGATCCACGCTATTTCCTTAGAGGGAAGCCTGCCACTCCCTGAGCTTCCCCACAAGTACAAAGCCTCTTCATCTATCACAATATCGATGGGTAAAACCTAAAACAAATAAGTAAAAAGAAATAATAATTTAATCAGGTTCCTTAAAGATGAGGTAAACTCCAGAGGAAACAATAATTCTAAACCAGTTGCTTCTGGGAGAGCAAAATCAAGGACAAAAAGCGTTGGGACAGGGCACTGTCATCTATTCAAATGTTTATAAAACTATTTGACTTTATAATCATGCATATGTTTCACTTTACTACACATAAAACTTAAATTTAAATTAAGACCATTATTACACTGTGGACAAATTCATATAGAAGACACTGTTGGTAAAACAACATTTAAAATCAAAATAAAAATTCATTTAAAGGATTAATGAGAAGCATAATGGAAAAAAATGATTCCTTAGTTTAAATGTTGAGTTTATGTATTTCCAATGTGTCCTGTTTACATATTCTGATATGTGATATTCTATATATAGAAAATGGCTTTGAATATAAATAGAGGAATATGTTAAATGTATATATAAGATACCCCATAATCTTATTTCATTATTTCTCAAGAGAAGCAGCCGTGTGTAATGGATAAAAGGCCAGACAAGCTAGTCTGGGTGTAAACCCTGTCTTTGCCATCAAGTAGCTGTGCCAGATTTCCCATCTGTAAAGTGGGTATATTAATAATATCTAGGTTACGATGCAGTTATGAACACTAAATGAGTCAGTATTTATAAACTTAGAACACTGTTGCACCCCTAGTAAGCAGTAGATAAGATTTTTTAATTAAATAAAAATCAATCACAAAAATATTTTGTTTGTTATAAACTTGATTAATGTTACAGGTCCATTTCAAATTTATTAAATATTAAAGCTAACATTCCAAATGCTGGAAACTCTTTTAAAACATGTATTATACCAAAACTTACTATAACTTATTTGAAGCCATTTGTTTTCTATTTTACCCATGCATACAAATGAAATAAACATGTATATAAAATATAGCTATATCTGCATGTACATTTAAATGATAGTTTTTGTAGAAAAAAGTTATGAACAATTAGCTAAAGTAGACAAGGAAAGGACACATTTAATATATTTAAGATTGAAAGCTTTGTACTAAAAAGCAGCATTAACAACTTTTCTGTGCCAATTTAATAATGGGTTCATTTTAACCTGTTCTCTAATGGTTAAAGTTAAATAGCATTCTGGAAACAAAGTACAGAGAATAGACAGGGGAAAGGCAATTGCTGTGGGATTAACATTTAATGAAAAGTAGACTTGAATTGGATCCTTAATGGCAACTTTTAAAAGCATTGTTAATCTGTTAGCATGTGCACAGTATTGTGATATTTGCATGTTCCTCCACAGTGCCCAGGCTCTATTTTTTCCATTAAGAAAAAAAATAGATTTTTCCATTAAACAGTTGAGAGAAATCCTGTGGTTTCAATCAGCAAGTATTACTGAGCATGCAGAACACCTCTAAAGCATATAAGGAAGTTAGACTTTGTCCATGGCCTTGTTAGGATAGTAAGCCATAAACCTGAGTTAAGAAATTCAGGAAAAGTTCAGCCAATATTGTAAAATCATAGGGATCTTAACTGTAAATAAATACTCATGTAAAAATAAAAAGTATCTGGAGGGGAAGAAAGGAACAATAACTGGTTTTGCTGAAGTAGTGTGGAGTTCAATTCTTTATGGAGGAAATGGAATTCAGCAGGTTCTTGGAAGGTCAATACAATTTGTGTATTCAGTGAAGAAAGGAGAGTATTTTCCATTCATGGAGAATTAAAGAAATAGAGAGTAGAAAAGACTACACATAAGGCTTCCAGATCTCCTTTTCAGTAACAGAAAAGAAGGGTTTAGGTATACTGATTTGAGCTGAGGTTTCCCAGCATTGAGTCCTGAGGGAGGTATAGGTATGATTTGTAAAATCTGTGCTTTGAAGCATGGTATCAAGGAGTACCTGAAAAATTGACACCAAGGACAAAAACAAAAACAAAAAACTCAAAGTGGACAACCTAGAAAACCATGTCTGAAGTAAATGGACTGCCTTTAAGGAGAGCAGGTAAAAGGAACAAGTTTAGATGCCCAGTTCTCCATAATTTTCCTTATGTAGACTCAGGGATGTATTTACAGAGTCTTGCCGCCTCACCTGTGGTTGATGATGGACTATGGAGGACACTGTGCAGGTTCCAATGTAAAATTGGAAAGCTAGTTAGAGTCCAAATGATCAGGAATCATGAACTTTAGAGCAGGTATGAATTTTACTCTGGAGACAATGATGATCCCTGGAGGTTTGGCTATATTTATTGATGTAAAAAAGTAATAAGTGGGAAGACCTCCTGGGAGGTTCTTCATGTGTCCCAAGGCAAGTGGTGATGAGATATGAACAAGGAAATGAGAACTGGGAATGAAAAGGGTGAAGAGGACATAAGAGGCATTTGAAAAGAAGGATTGCTAAGATTCAATGATTATGTGGCTTCTAAGAATGAGATCAAGAAAAAGAAATGAGTCAAACATAATTCTACAGACTTGAGAATAGGTGACCAGGAGCATCTTCTGGGGGAGTTGATGGGGAGGGTGGAAGGTGAAGATCATACTGCTTTCTATTGGCAGATATTGAAAATAAAGTAGAAAGATAAAGTTATATACTGAATGTAATCAAAGAAGAATTCATAGCCAGATAAATTTCTTAGGCTTTGCTATATTAAAAAGTTAAAATATACATATATCTATAATTATAAGTTTATAATTTTTGATTTGCCTAAGGGTCTCATGTTACTTTCCTTGCAAGCTGATAGACAATATCTGGTATTTGATTCAGCATAAATTAAGATTGACTCTAATGCTCTTGATCTGGTATCTTGGAAATAGACACTATTTAACTTGGCAGTATCCTTGGAGCTAGCTACTAGGGTGGAAACGATATCATTGAAGTCCAAGTTCACTCCACCTTTGAAATTTCTTTGGGTAACAGGTCAGTCATGGTCAAATACAACTTTGAAAAATTTTTATTGAGTTGGAAGAGGACGAAACACTAAGAAAAGACATAGCAAGGCAGTGTGGCCAATGACTTGGAGACAGGAGAAAAACCAAATAAGATTCAAGAACAGTGTTTCTGAAAATTTAATGTGCATAAGAATCACTTGTGAGATTTTGTTATGCAGACTTAGATTCAGTCATTCTGTGGAGAGGCCCAATACTCTGCATTTTTAACACGCTCTCAGAAGGTGCCACATTTTGAATACCAAGGCACTAGACATAAAAACAAAGCAACAAAAAAAGAATTTTTAAACTAAAGAAGGTTTCTGTGCTGCACACTTTCAGTTTGCCTTTTCAGACACCCTCTCTACTCTCCTCCACCCGGCACCCAGCGCTGACCCTCGTGGAGCACATCAGCGGGCTTCTGTGCTCTAGTATTGTGCTGGTTTTGGCCGTAAGAAGAATTGGCTGAAACTGCAAAGAGGAGTGTGATGAGATATGAGTATGTGCAATCAGTTTTGCTGTCCTAGGACATCTGAGGTGCTAAAAATTACCGCACTGTGAAAAAATTATGTGTTTAAATCCACAGGGCTGTGGGAGAGATGCGTTTAGGAACAGTGTACTCGCAATCTTTGTCAGTGACACACACATACGCCCAAAGATGGGAACCTAATAAAAACTGCAGCTCATATTTACACATGTTAAATGGTTAAAAATACACACATGTTACAATGAATAAACGCACTTTATCTTGGAAAAGACTTGAAGTTTGCTTGTAGAAGTGGGCACTGGAAAAGTTGCAGAATGTGGTTATCATGAAGTGGCGGAGGAGGACTACCTAGAGTTAGAAGAAAACCTGTTGACACCACATGTGAATGGGCGTGGCGTGTAACACACACAGTCAACTGAGACAGCTGGTGGATATTTGAGGTGTGTGCATGTATGCGTTCTGTGTATTCCTATACCGCACTGTTCACCTATGCAGTCTTCTCTGTTCACCTAACATTTCTCATGTGTGAAATTGTGCATAAGCAAACATCAAATTCATTTATGCTCAAATCATTGCCTAACATATCAATCACATTGGAACAACTTTGCATCTTCAGAACGAGGGTTTTGTTTCAGGTTGCAGCAGATTGTCTGCATTTCTGTGATTAAAGATGTGGCTCTTATAGGTATCCTCTCTTAAAGCTACAGAAACTAGTTCTGGGTTCTGGTAAACACCATTCACCTTTCCCCTTTGTATCTGGTGGTGGTAAGAGCCCCTTGCTGTTACTAGACCTGGGTGATATCTCCACTGACTATTAGTTTCACTTAACCTTGTAAACAGTCCCTTTAATACATGCCCATCAGTTACTGATGCTCTTTGAATTTGCCATATGTATCCTTCTAGTTCTGGACAATGTTCAAATGTGATTAGTGATGAAAAGAGGTAAAGGAGAATAAAGACCAGGTGGAAGACTCTGAATTTAATTTTTACTGGTGTCCACTAAAAGATAGTTGAATGGGCCCTGGCTGGTGTAGCTCAGTGGATTGAGCACAGGCCTGTGAGCCAAAGCACGGCCAGTTTGATTCCCAGTCAGGGCACATGCCTGCGTTGCAGGCCAGGTCCCCAGTATGGGGTGTGCTAGAGGCAACCACACATTGATGTTTCACTCCCTCTCTTTCTCCCTCCCTTCCCCATCTCTCTAAAATAAATAAATAAAATCTTTAAAAAAAGATAGTTGAATGAACAGCAGCCAGAGTGACCCCTTAATAAGTAAGTTAGATGAAGTCTAAACTTTTCTCTAAACCTTACTATGGCTTCCCTTTCCTCCTACAGCAAAAGCAATGGTCCAAAGCAGGGTGTACAAGATCCTGCATAGGCTGCTTTCTTATCACATCTCTGAATTCTTTACTCTCTATCATTGACTCTCTATTTAGCTCAATTTGCTATAGAGATGTTGGCCAAATTGTGGTCCTGGAACATACCAGGAGAGCTTGTAATAATGTTGGCAGGTGTTTGTGGAAGCATCTTAACTGAAAATATTTGAATGCTGTTTTTCTGGATTAGTAGTACGATTTGTAATAGGAACAAATTTTCTAAGTATGAAGGCACTGGACTTTTTTGATTGGGTCAGACAATTCATTCATCCACTAGAAAAGCTTAGTGATATTGTTCCAATTGAAATGTTTCAAATTATGCAATATAACTTTAATGAAAAGGAAGGCTACCAAATTACCACTGGCTCTTGGAATTCAGTCAAGAGATACAATGTCTATTCCAGGTAGGAATCTAACCGTTCCTGAAGCTGGTCATCTAGTCATAGTCTGGAATATTTCAGGTTTTGCTCTGTGTTTTATTAGTATTCAAGTTTAAATAATGTTTGAGTGAAAAATGTGTGTCTTCCTGTCCAAGAGTTTCAGCCAGGCACTGTGGCAATGAGTTACCACAATTTGTGTCATTAAAATCAAGACCTCATTTTGTGTTTAAGTTTCACTTCTAAAAAGTTCTGAAATCCAACAGTTTTCCTTCAGTCTAAAGCTCCATCTATCTTTGTGAGAATGCAGCCAGAATTTTGTCCACTCTTCATGGTTCATTTATATTTTGCTGGAAAATGTTCTGTTCTAAATCCTTGTAACCATCACCAACATCATAAGCTCTTAAGCTATTTAAGACATACAAATAAGAAAACCTCTTCTAATGACACAAAACAATACATTTTATAATTTGAAAGTTTAAAGAATGTGCCTTTTTCCCTCTTAGTTTAGCTAGGATAGATGAATTTTTGCAGGCCTAGAGTTTCCATATGTTCACACTGAAAACTCAAAGATCTAGTTCCTTATATTTCTGACTGAAAGTAATTTTTTTGAACTTTCAGGAATAGAAGGCTAATTTTATTAAATTGAAGTTACTGAGTTGGCTATAAAGCGAGGTTACCATTTGATTATGATGCGTCTGATTATATGAAATATTTAAATTTCAGTGGGATGTATTTCACTCTTCTCAAAAACAAAGGTAAAAGTAAAGCTTTAATTCATATATTTAAAAAAATTTTTGTAAATAGTACTTATATAAATTCATATGGAACATTAGTGAAATAATCATATTTAAATTATAACAATATTCATTCAGTTAATGTTTTTACAACATTGATTATATTGAAATATAGTACTTAAATACAAAAGAAGAGCAGCATTTTATACTATGTTTCATGTTTTTATACTGAAGGACACATTAGCCTTAAAACTAGCAAATGACAGACTCTTTGGGCAACTACATTAGTTTTTTGGGTCCTTGTAATGAAAATCTTCCATATCTAGAAATGTTGACAGATAATGGTATTTCCCCATTGTTTACACTATATGAATTCATGTCTCACTGACTAGAAGCCAGACACTTGAAAAGCAGGAATCTTACCGGCATTTTTTTTGGTTTTCTTCAATGATCTAACTGAAGTATAGGGCAAACAGTAGAAACTGAATAAATCTGTGTGAAATGATATTAAAAATTACTGTGGATGTTTAGTGACTTGAACTGATGAAATATCTGCAAAATTGAATTCATGTTTATATAGATTTTTAATTACTCATCATACATATTCTTAAATTGAAAAAAAGCCCTTATTGTAATCATATAAATACTAATTGTAGAGTGACTATAAATACTATTATCAAGTGTTTGTAAAAGTTTGATGCCAGGAAATCCCCATCAGGAATTATTTCTCTTTTGATATTGTGGTTTCTGTTTCAGAAAAGCCAGATGTCCAGAGAAAACACCACATAATATAAAAGACAAGTAAGTAAACAAACAAAAAACCCCAAAATAATGTTAAAAAATTCAGTGACAGTATTTTTGTATAGTTATACTATAAAAGAACAGCCACTGTACATGCTGACCAGACAGGGGATGTGTGTAAAAGTGACATGAAATGAAATAATTTAGTATCTTCATGACACTTGCTTACCATGAGGCCACGAATGGGAAGGTGTACTCTGAGGAAAGCATTGATGGTACTGGCATTAAATGAAGGTCAACAAAGACATTCTCAGCCAATTTTCTATTCTTGCATAGAAGCAGAAACACACACTGATGGGTGCGACATCTGTTGAATTGTTTTTAATGGGTCAAGGTAGAATGGGCTTTTCAGTGTGGGCAACAAGCTTTAAAAAATAAGAAAAATGTGGCACAAAATAAGAAAAGAAAATATTTATGTAAAGAAATCTTCACAAGAAGTACTGTAAATTCCTGTCTGAAAATAGATTGACAGGCAGTTGGACGGCAAAGCTGAAGGAGATAGACAAGAGATTCTGGGATTTATTTTTTCATACAGTGACAATTAAATGCAACAGAAATTTGGTACAGTTGGGCTTTAGGGAAGACATAACTTTTGTCACACATGTTCCTTCTGCTTGCTGATTTATGGGGAGACAATGGCATTGAAAAAAGAAAGAGTAATGACTATCTGTCTAGGATGAAGAAGATCCCATATAAAGTGGCAATTGTAGAGAGGTGGCAGGAAGTTGACAGAGGGTGATGACTTCTCTTTCTCAAAAGTCAAGGAGGATGTAACATCAAACACAGAGGCCCACTATAAAGAATTACGAGCACAGAACATGGATTATGTGATTATAAGAAGCCTTGTGAGGATGCCAACAGACATGATTTCTGGACCAAAATGAGTGTAACTATCTATAGCAGTCTAGGAAATAAATCAAATCTATTTATGTTCAACATTGAATATGGATTATTATCAACAAATAATTCCTTGCCTTCCTTATAATTTTACTGGTTAAAATAGACATAATTAGTTGGCTATGGATTACATTTAACTACTAATCAACTACTGTCCTTTTGCACAGTTGAACACAATTGTTGACTGAATCTGTCTCTGTACATGGTAAGGAACAGTGAAGAGAACCAGCGTGAATAAAAAAATGAGCTACCTGCAAAGAAGTTACTTGTATTTCTAGAAAAAAGGCTATAAAAAATGACTTCTTTACTTCTTGGCCTCTGTAATCCTTCTTTCCTTTTGGAATAATTTAATACATTCATGATAGCCCCTTAAAATCAGTTATTGAACAATTATAAAATAGTAGTTAGATTTGTCAGATTTTGAAATAAAATTTGTTATATTTCTAGGAATACTACAGATGAAGTAGACACATTAATTCCATGCTACAAATGAAACAGTCTCTGGGAAAAATAATTTACAAATATTTTAAGGAGGAAAGAACAACAGTTTAAAAATAGCTGCTAGATGGTACTGGCATAAAAACAGACATATAGATCAATGGAACAGAATAGAGAGCCCAGAAATAAACCCATGACTTTATGATCAATTTATATTTGACAAAGGAGTCAGGAATATATGATAGGGCAAAGATGGTCTATTCAATAAAAGATACTGGAAAAATTAGACAGGTACTTGTGAAAAAAATGAAACTAGACCATCTCCTTATACCATATAAAAGAATAAAATAAAAATGGATTAAAACTTAAAGACTCAAAACCATAAACATCGTGTAGAAAACATAGGTAGTAAAATTTCTAACATTTCTCTTAGCAATATTTTTTCTCATATATTTCCTTGAGCAAAGGAAACAAAAGAAAAAAAATAAACAAATGGGACTACATCAAACTAAAGTGTTTACACAACAAAGGAAACCAACAAAAAATTGGCAAGACAACCTACTAAATGGGACATCATATTTCCAATGATACATCTTTAAGGAGTTAATATCCAAAATTTATAAGGAATATATACTACTCAACGCCAAAAAGCAAGCAATCCAATTTAAAAAAATGGGCAGAGGACCTGAATAGATACTTCTTTAAAGAGGACATACACAAGACCAATAAACATGTGAAAAGATACTTAGCATCACTAATTGTCAGATAAATGCAAATTAAAACCACAATGAAATGTCATCTCATACCTGTCAGAATGTCTATCATCAATAAATCCAAGAATGGCAAGTGATGGCAAAAATGTGGAGGAAAGGAAACCCTTGTGCATGGTTGGGGGGAGTGCAGAATGGTACAGCCACTATAGAAAGCAGTATGGAATTTTTTCAAAAAATCAAAAATGGATCTGCCTTATGATCCAGCAATTAGTCCACTTCTGGAGATTTATTCAAAGAAGCCCAAAACACTAATTTGAAAGCATATGTGCACCCCTATGTTCATTGCAACAGTATTTACAATAACCAAAATTTGGAAGCAGCCCAAGGTTTTATCAGTAGATGAGTGGATAAAAAAGCAGTGGTACATACATAAAATGGAATATTACTCAGCTATAAAAAAAGAACAAAATCTGGCCATTTGTGACAGCACAGATGGACCTAGAGGATATTATGCCCAGTGAAATAAGTGAGTCAAAGAAAAACAAATACTGTTTGGTTTTACTGATATGTGGAATGTAAACAACAAAATAAATGAACAAAGAAAATTGAAAGAGACTCATAGACACAGAGAGAATTATTGGCTGTCAGAGGGGAGGGTGGCTGGAGATGGGATTTTGACAGATGGAAGGAGGGTTGGGGGTACGGGTAGAAAAGGTGAAAGAACAAAGAAGTACAAATTGGTAGTTACAAAATAGTCAGGGGATATAAAATAAGAGGAAATATAGTCAATAATATTATAATAAGTATATGTGGTATCAGATGGGTACTACATTTATCAGCATGATCACTAAGTAAGTTAGATAATGTTCAATCACTGGGTTATACACCTGGAGCTAGTATAATATTATATATCAGTAATAATTGAAAAATAAACAAATATTTAATAAAACAAGAAATAAATGAAGTAATTGCAAAAATAAAATATATAAAAAACCTGTTGGAATTACAAAGTAGAAACACATTAGTAATGAGAAGATTTATTTCACATTGCAGCTCATGCATAAGCTACATAACATAATGATAAAGTACATGTAAAAATCTGTATCCTGAAAACACTACCTTTTCACATGTATGTGAATTATTTATAAAAATAACACAACTAATTCAAATAAAGTTCCATAACCCAACCAGAGTAGTTGCCATGGTAAAAACAAAGGGAGTTTCAGAAGCAAATAATACACATTCACACACCCTCATTAACCCCAGTTTTAAGATGAGGAAGTGTTAAAAAGATATTCTACTAATTTTTTTAAGTTAATATACAAAAAAGAAAAATCATGTGATCATCTCCATAAATTCTGAAAGATATTAGATAACATTTAATATCTAAAATGAGAATCAACGCAAACTTCTAAAAAAGAGGGCTATCCAGAGAGTATCCAGCCATGCAATATGAAAAATAGAGACTTTTATTGAAGAAGATCCAAGAAATATTGTCAATAGGACAATGATGCTTCAGTCCTCTTTATAGCAGGCACCTTGGGACCTTACACAGTTCTTCCAACTATCATCAGCTGTCCCATCATATTTTCCTAAATCTCACAGATGGTCTGAAATCTCTTCCCTTTCAAAGGTGATTTTAGTTGTGGGAAAAGCCAGAAGTTGCAGGTTGCCAAAACTGGGCTATAGGGAGGCTGAGTCACCTGAATGATTTGATGTTTTGATAAAAAACTCTGCACCAGATGTGATGAATGAGCGAGCATGTTGTTATGATGAACCTGCCTTCACGAGTTGCCCATAGCTGTGGCCTTCTGAGTCATCTGAATAGTTTCTGTAGAGGAAGTTCAAGCTTAATGCAAAATTTGATGTAGATTCATTGCTGTACTCACTCAGTCATTTCAAATGTGATGGCCGCACAGTACACGTGCTCACTCAATGGCATCTACCATCCCCCACACACTAACAGTGAAATGATCATTGTTCATGCACGCGCACTCCAGTCCACTCTCCTTGGTCGCCAGGTTATATCCATGTCGCACAAACCATTCTCATTATATTAACAATGGCTGGACTTTTTCTGGACAGACCTCTTATATAAACTATAGACATAAGTAAAAAGATAAACAGACAGATCCCTGATCTTTTTTTTTCATTGCTTTTAGAGATAGAGGAAGGGAGAGAGAGAAATATTAATATTAGAGAGAAACATTAATTGGTTGCATCCAGCACATGCCCTGATCAGGAATCAAACCTGCAACCTAGGTCAGTGCCTTGAAGAGGAATCAAACCCACAATTTTCTGGTGTGTGGATGATGATCAAACCAAACGATAAACCCAGCCAAGGTGATCCCTAAACTTAACAGTTGATTCTGATACTCTTTTTTTTTTTTCTAACAATGAATGACCAAGCAGACAAAAACAATTACTGAGAATATATAAAATTTAACAACATAATTAATAATCAGGTTTTATAAATATATATACAATCATGTATCCTTAGAAAATGCTCACTCATCTCCAGTACAATTGGAACATTTACCAAAACTGAGCCACCCCGGTTGGAGTGGCTCAGTTGGTTGAGCAACTTACTGCCAACCAAGAGGTCACCAGTAAGGAAGGGCACATGCCTGGGTCATGGGTTTGGTCCCCAGTTGGGTGAAAGGCAACCAATCAGTGCTTCTCTCTCACATCACTGCTTCTCTCTCTCCCTCCCCTTCCCTCTCTTTGAAATCAATAAGCATGCTCTGCATAAGGATAAAAAAAAGAAAACTGAGCCAAGAGTAGAACCCAAAATAAATATCTGTGAAATCATTATTATGCATTCCTCATTTTATAACTGCAATGCAATAGATTTAGAAATTGAAGCAAAAAGAAATCACAATTTCTATATGTTTGGAACCTAAAACAAACAGAAAACTTCCTTTCTAACAAATTTATAGCCCCAAAAGAAAATTATATGTGAATTATGAAACAATTATATCTGAATTATAAGAAAATAAAATATAAAATAAAAACATTATAATT
The DNA here is from genome assembly GCA_004024845.1 of Tonatia bakeri. Lineage (NCBI taxonomy): Eukaryota > Metazoa > Chordata > Mammalia > Chiroptera > Phyllostomidae > Tonatia > Tonatia bakeri. The sequence goes on from PVIA01006678.1 coordinate 55,090, forward strand.
TTTTATAATTAATTTTATATGCTAAAACAGACAAATAAAGAAATGCAATAGTCAACTTACAAACTTAAAAAATGAAAAATCAGGAGGACCCAAGTCAGTTAAAGTGAAAAGTTAAAAGAAAACAGTTAATAAATGCAATATAAAGGAATAATAGAGAGGTTTTATAAAACTAAACCAAAATTATTTAAAGTAGAATGGCAAATAATCTGATAAAATTGATCAAGGAAAAAAAACAAAGGAAAATTGAACAATATTAAGAATAAATAAAAAAGCCACAGCCACAGATTTTAAAAAACTCTACAGTAGCAAAACAAATTTATAAAATGGATAATTTTCAAAATAAATTTAAATGAATAAAACTGACTCAGAAAGTAAGGGAAAACCTACTGGATCTACAGCCATTAAATAACTGGTGGTTTAGAACACAGTCATCCTCACTATTCACATTTGATACATTCCATAAAGTCACTGTGGACACTGAAAACACAAGGTTAAGCTTCTGAGATCCTCTGGTCATATTATCATCAACTGATAAATATAGTCTTATTTTACATGTTTCTCTTAAAGAAACCGGATATAACATATTTTGTTGATTATTAACATTGAGCTCATTACCAACGGCATTATAAGCTGCCTGAATAAAGCTTATCTAACACATGTATTTTCTCTGTAAGGCACGTCGGTCTTCCTGCACTTAGGATCGCTAAACAGCCTGTCAGCACTACACTCAGGGGCCATTTTAAACAGTAAAATCACCAACCAAAAGTATCAAAATGTGAAAACCGTGGAGCAACTAGACCATAAAAAGATACTTGTTTACTAAGAGATCTCCAACAAGAGACAGAGTCACCTCGTTTGATCTCAGGTAGGAGCGTTCACGCTGGGTGACAGATTTTTCGAGACTCCATGCACTTCTGTGCATGACTGCAAAAGCACTGTGAATATGCATTTTGGGGTCACAGGTAAATTTTAGTGATTAGGTGAATTCAAAGACAGGGAATCCTCTAGTGAATTAGGGTTGACTGTTGATTCAAAAAATTACAAAGCCCAATTTTTCTTCATAGAAAAATTTTATGAAACTTTCAAGATATTGATAATCCGTATCATACACAAACTATTCTAGAGAAGAGAAAAAAATTAAAAAGCTTCCCACCTTATTTATAGGCTTGATAACAAAACCAGATAAGGAATGAAAATGTCCAGGTAACTCACTTAATGACATGGAGAACAAATGCGAATAAGATAGTATTAGCAAAGCAAACTAGAAAGCTATTCAAATAATCAAGTAGACATGAAAGGACAGTTTAATAGTAGAAAACAATAAAGTAGTTTACATTATTAACAGATTAAAAGAGAAGGCCTCTATAATCATTTCAATAAATTAGAAATAAACAATAGGATTGCATAAAATTGAATACTTTTTATTATTATTATTTTTTAAAAAGCAAAGCCCTGCCTTTTATTGAGAAAGATGTGTGGTTCTCAAATTTCAGCATACGCCCAAATTGTGTAGTGGGCTTGCTGAAACACACTTTGCTCTGCCCCACCACTAGCATTTCTTATTCAGTGTATCTGGCGTGGGCTCAGAGAATCTTCATTTTTAACAAATTCCCTGGTCATGCTGGTACTGCCGGTCTAGACAACACTTTGAGAACCATTGCCATAGGCAATGTAGGCCCCGTATAATCACTATTCTGATTTTCAAACAATCAGAAACACGTACTTTTATATAGAATATTCATTTTTAAAAAAATTCTGGACAGTCCAAATCAGTCATACTGTTTTAGGGCATAACTGACGTATATATATTCCTGAAAAATGTAACGATAAATGTTTTTGGCTTGTAATTTTCCTGCCCACTTATGCCTGCCTCAGTTTATATTGCTATTAAAAAAGCCCTGCAGAATTCTTTTGATCTTCATACTTGATTATCTGCTGCTTTACAATAATCAATTTGATGTATAGGTAATTGGTCTCATATCAATGACTCTAACAGGTTCCCAACACATAAATTAGACCATGCTACCTTTTCATATAGCTTTCTCTGTTATAAGTAAGTACGGTGTTGGAGGAGTACTTGACTCACTAGAGTGATCACTTCGTGAGGTATATGAAAGTCTAATCACTAATACAATATTGCATGTCTGCTATAATAGAAAAATAAATGAAAAAAATAGAATATGTAACTTTTTATCATTATTGTATTTTTATTACATTATCATTTTGTCCCTTTATACACCCCTCCCCCCAGCAATCACCACACTGCTGTCCATGTCCATGAGCCCTTTTCCTTTTTTTGCCCAATCCCTCCATTCCCTAACCTACCCTGCCCAGCTATCATCCTGCTTTTATGAATCTGTCCCCATTTTCCTTGTTAGTTGAGTTTGTTCGTTAGATTCCACATGTGAGTGAAATCATGTTGTATTTGTCTTTCTCTGTCTGGCTTATTTCATGTTCTCCAGGTCCATGCATATTGTTGCAAAGGGTAAAATTTTCTTCTTTTTTGCAGTTGAGTAGTATTCTATTGGGTAAATGTCCTATACTTGTTTTATCCACTCATCTACTGATGGACACTTGGGCTGCTTCCATATCTTGGCAGTTATAAACAATGCTGCAATGAACATTAGGGGTGCTTATGTTCTTTGGAATTAGTGTTTTGGGTTCCTTTGGATATATTCCCAGAAGTGTGATCGCTGGGTCAAAAGGCAGATCTATTTTCATTATTTTAAATTTTATTTATTTATTTCTAGAGACGGGGAGGAGAAAGAGAGGGAAAGAAACATCAATGTGTGGTTGGCTCTCACATGGCCCCTGCTGGGGGCTTGGCCTGTAACCCAGGTATGTGCCCTGACTGGGAATTGAACTGCCAGCCCTTTGGTTCGCAGCCTGCACTCAATAAATGTGTTGAGCTACACCAGCCAGGGTTATTTTCAACTTTTTGAGTTGTCTCCAAAATGCTTCCCACAGTGGCTGCACCAACATGCATTCCTGCCAACAGTGCAAAAGGGCTCCACTTTCTCCATATCCTCTCCAGCCTTGTTGTTTGCTGATTTATGGATGATGTCTGTTCTAGCATGTGTGAGGTGGTATCTCATCGTGGTTTTATCTACATTTCTCTGATGATTGGTGACAGTGAGTATGTTTTCCTATGTCTATTTAAACAGGAAAGAATTCTTGCGATATAGATTTTTGCTCAATGAAGTTAATGCTTCATTTTTATTCAGAGAAGGAAATAGTGCAGTAGATAAGTGTAAACTAACTGTGCACTCCACTAGGATTTTCAGCTGTCTGGGAAATCATGAGCAAAAATACAAACGTGTTAAAAAGAGGAAGCTTGATCTGTGCATTCATAATCTTTGTTTCAAAGTTTTTAAATATATAAATATATATAAAATCTGTCTTTATTCTTTTCTATTTTGGATTTTTGGCTCTTGGTATCCAGGAGTAGCATTTAGCATCACATTTTAAGCAGGATAACCAGAGAGAACACATAAAAGGGTTTTATTCTTTGGTAACATGTTGGTGGATTTTTATAGCAATTATTTTTGTTCTGAAGATATTTGTCATAAATGATACATTTGAAAACATGTTTTATAAAGGTTAAGTCATTATTTAAAATAAAATAGTATCACCAAAAATCTGTATCATCAAAAATTTTCACAAATGCAAAATAAGTGTTTTTCTTTCAATTTGGTATTTTATTTACACTTTAAAAGGAGTGGGTAGATTTTACTATACCAGTAAGTGATTGATGACTGGCAGAATGTCCCCTTCTAAACCTCATCCTGGGAATGAGGTCAAGTACATCTCTGCACAAAGGGCTTGGGGAAACATCCGACTGGCTCCAAGATGGGCTTTATGTTGAAGAAAACAGTTCCCCAAATGCAAAAATTATAAAGAATGTGATAAAATATTATATTCCTTGATATATATTTTTCTTCTCAATGTAAATAAACCATGAATTTCCAAATAAAGTTTTGAAGTTACAAGAAAAATGTTGGTCATTGGCTACATTGGAGGTAATTTTTTCATGCTAGTGCTAAAAAAAACTGAAGAAATAAGAATTCTGTATCTTCATAAAAAGAAAAATTGAAAGCAGAATTGAGAAATAAATTGGATAACAAAAGCTACAAAGAAAAGATTTTATTTATGTCCCTTGGCTTTTAAAAAAATATTTTATTTATTTGTTTTTAGAGAGAGGAGACAGGAAGGAGAAAGAGAGGGAAAGAAACATCAGTGTGTGGTTGCCTCTTATGCGCCCCCTACTGGGGGCCCAATCTGGCCCACAACCCAGGCATGTGCCCTGACTAGGAATCAAACCAGCTATTCTTTGGTTCACAGGTTGATGCCCAATCCACTGAGCCACACCAGCAAGGGCTTCCTTGGCTTTTTTAAAGGATGAGTTTTCAAAATGCAAAGCAAAAAGTGCAATGATTTTGCATTTTGTGTGTAAAATCAATAAGTTGCATTCTCCAGAGATTTATTTTGGTCTCTTAGATTTAAAATAAATTATACTAACTAATGGGTTACTGTAAACTCTCAACTGTCTTGTACTTGGGTAAAGTTCTTCATTCATGAAATGAACACCTTTTAAGTGCCTTACATTCATGATTTCAAATCCTATTTTTCTCTCAGTTTTTTTTGAAGTTCAATTATTATTTTATTCCCTTTTTACCACTGAGAAAACCTATCTTTTAGTCCTATGTTCTCTTTGTATTCCCACATTTCTAGGTGTACATGGAATTCTTTTTGATATCTTTTAGATTCTTGCATCACATCAGTTTCATTCTGACAGATGCAGCCTCTAAAATAATCTGTGTGATGCACTCAAACCTAAAATAAGCCATTATTTCAGGGTTAGGTGCGTCATACCTGCAAATAACCTCATTTATCTAGAGAAATGCATTTAATGCTATTGTATAAATACCAGTGTTTCGGCATCCTCTATAATACCATCTGTCACTTTTTGTATAATACATAATTCAACATATCCCTTATTCCACTTTTTGAGATGCAGAGTCTCACATGTATCTCTCCATACTGTGACAAAAATTCAGGTGTATTATGGAAATTATATAAAAAATTATCCAAGAAAAAATTTTAATGAATGTTGAATCAGGTCACATCTCTGTTGCTAAGATATATATATATATATATACACACACACACACATCAAGGTAAATTTATATTGTTGGCATATTTCACTAACTTCTTTTAAAGTATGTTTTAAACATAATGCTCTGGAAAGTAGAAAAGTAACTGCTGTTTCTATCAGAGAACTGACAGTTTGTTGCTGGTTGTGCCATAGAGGGCTCCTCTGCTGGAGAAGTATAAGAGAGGGTAATGAAAATGTAAAATGGTGACATCTTGTTGAGAATTGGGCGTTTTTTCCTTACCTTGCTTGAACATTTTTTCCCAGATAAGAATAAGATCCTAATTAGATCTATCTTCATAGGAATGCAGATCCAGAATACATATATATGACTACAAAAGACTACATGAACATTCATTTGTTGAGTAAATACTAAGCGCCAGGCACCCAGCTCCGTTGAGGACCCTGGAACAGATCATTTCCCAGGTGCACATGCTTTAATGAGGGGAGAGACTCACACATAGGTCTTCTACGGAGCTTCAGTGTTACTGCACAGTAGAGGGGAGCCTGGGCAGGTGCTGAAAGAGTTGCCCACTCCAGGCTCTGGAAAGAAGGAGGTGTTAGGGACAGCTTTTCAAGGGAGGTTTCACTTGAGCTTCATTCGGAAGCATGAGTAGGAGTTAATTGTTTAGGTTGCTTTCCATCATGTATCATCTGAGCACTTTTAGAAAATAGAAGTTCTGAAATTATCTTGTCATGCACAGTTCTGTAGGTTGGCTCAAAGAAGACATTCATATATCTTCTGTTTTCTGCCTGTTTTACATATATGCATTTTTGAATGTATGCTTTTACCATGAAATATATTGCTTTATAGTTAGGATTATATGATGTATATGTATGTGTGAGAATAGACGATAGGATTTATGTATTAGATCACCACTTTAATGTAGCTAAAATTTACCTCCTAAACCAAAATTGCATCTCCCGTCTCATGCTGGCTTTTTCTTTAAAAACAAAGAACACATGTTCTTAAAACATGACACAGAATAAAAAACAATTCTATTGGCTGTGGCCTGCATTTCTTTTGAATACATGATCTCATTATTGTGGTAATGTCTTCTTTATTTCAGAAGTCTCCAAAGTGAAATTAAGGGAATGAATGAATACTTCCTTCAAGGAGTCCCTACTAGGAGAGGAATAACCTTATATTCCAGCTTCAACTCCTTTCCATTCCACAATTTTGGAGAGGGGATAATTGATATCCTAACACATATATTTTTGTCTGAGAGACATACATTTTGTAAATATGCTTATTGCTGTAAACCAAATTGTTCTTACATGGAACAGGTGTTTTTTGCTTTGGCAATGAATTCAATTTTTTCATGGACAAGAGAAAGTATCTTAGATGATTTTCATCAATGATATGAAAACTGAGAGAAAATACCCTTTTGATAAGCTATTTGATTGTCTTTTCAGAGAAGAGCCTCTCCCAGATTGATAAGAACAAAGATTTATGAATAAAAAATAACATTTTCCCTTGTTTATTCTTGAAAGATTTTTTGTTGGTTCTTCTAAAATCTACCTTTCTGAGCTATAACTAGGCCAACATAATCATTTAGACTGTAATGTTCAACGCACTTCTTTCCTTTTCTGGTTTGTAGTTTCATGGTGTTTTCTTTGTTTTGCTTACCCATTTATGTTATGACATACTTCACACTTAGAAAAATATAAATTTAATACATTATTTTCCCTTGTACCTACTACCCAGTTAAACAAAGAAAGCATTACAAATACAGATGGAGTCTACACATGGGTCTCTAACACAAACTGTACTTCAGGAAGAAGCCTGAGCTAAGCTGCCTGCCTGAACTGTGTTTCTGTCATTTGAGCCGGCCCTTTTAATGGAGGTTCTAGATTCCTATTTCAACCAATGGGACTGAGGCTTTTCCCATCCAGTTGGAGCTGCATAGCTCTAACCAGTAGAGTGGCTCTATTTTGATCAGTTAGGACAGTGCCTTTTGGACCAAAGTGCAAGGATGTGGAGTCCTCATCTGCAAGAGAAGAGACCAATCAGGGACCAGTTGTGGGGACTTCTGTCCATATAAGCCAGCTCTGCTCTGACTCTGGGAGCACACTTTCCCTTTCCTCAGAAGACTAAACATTGCATCTCCTTGGCTGAGCTAAAAGACAGAAGATTTCTTGAGGGAGCAGAGCAGGACAGATCAGTGGGGGTCAGAGCAGTCTGGCACAGAGCTGAGCAGTCCAAAGCACAGCAGAGTACACCAGTGCAGTGCAAAGCAGACTGGCAAGGCGCAGAGCAGTGCGGAACAGCCCAGAGCAGAGCAGAGCTGTCTAGCCAGAGAAGGCCCTGGCCTGGGGCCACCCGGCCCAAGGGCTGCCTCACACTCCTGCTGTTTCCACTGCTGTGCTGTATCACAGTTGAGCTATTTTCCAGCTGTGCTATATCACAATTGAGCTCTTTTTGCACTAAAAAAAGTTTCCTTTATGATCTCACCTCAAATTGGGGATTTTTGTTGGTGTTGATTTAGAACTCTGCCTTGCAACTTCTGCCTACCTTAGACTCACTGAACATTGATTGACACCTTCTATATGTTTTCATACTTTTACTAAATCAGTATGTACTGTTAAATATTATATTATATCTAAGTATTATCTTGCATATTTTAATATAACACCCTGTATATATTCTTTTACTCAACAGTATGCTTTCATTCATTTTATCATGTGTGACTTTTTTCATTGCAGCATAACATTCCATTTTATGACTTCACCACAGTTTATTTGTCTATTTTCATGTTAATAGACTTGGACTGTTTTCAAGTGGTTGCTATTGCAAACAAATGTACTATGAACATTTTCATACTTGTTTGCCTGTGCATATGTGTAACACTTTTTAAAGTCCCATAACACTGAAATTGCTAGTTTAGAAACTATGTGCCTTTAGAACTATAAAATACTGGTAAAATGACCTCCAAACTCTCTGGTACAAACTCACTCTTCCACCAGAGGTGTGTAAGGATTCTGGAAAAAATTGCAATTCATCTCTTCCTTTCCAAAACGCATGCCTTTTCATTTACTGTTGAATAAAGCCATGCGAGCTGATATCCATGTCTTGTTTCTGAGCTTCAGGGAAGCATTCGGTTTTTCAAACTGCAGTAGATGTTAGTTTTAGAATTTTATAGATGTCTTTTATCAGGTTTATGAAATTACTTTCTAAACATAGTTTCTGAGAATTTATTTAAGTGATTATTTTTGCCTACTGGTCACAATTTCTTGCTACTTGGCCTTTCTGGTTTGTTTGTTTTGATTGGCTGCTAGGCATTGTGAAATGTTATGTTGTTGAGCTCTTAGATTTTGTAATCTTCCTTCAAAGATGTGCCACTTTTTCTGAGAGACAGTTAAACTATTATGGATCAGTTTCATCTTTTGAGGCTTGCTTTTAAAAGTTGATATGGTATTATTGACTAGTCTTTACTCTAGGAATAAATTAGTCCCCACTGACAATCCTGCTGTTCATTAAGGATGGTCTGCTCTGATTGTTCAGAGTTTGAATGATTCCCTTCCCTGTGTGAGCTCTGGGAATTCTGCAGTTGACAGAGCCCTGGTCATTATTGCCTCAACTCATGGAATTTTCATTGTATGCATGAACAATTCAGTATTTAGCAATAGACTCAAAGAGATTTCTACACATATTTTCAGAGTTCTTTTTTGGAATAGTTTCTGTGTCTCTGGAACTCTGCATTGCAACTTCTAGCTACCTTCGACTCACTGAACTGAAATATTTTTGTCTTCTCTAAGTGAGAGCAGCGTGCTGTTGCTCGTGATTTCCCTCATTCTACCCCAGTCCAGATTGTGCCTACAGGAGGAGAGACATGGTGCTTGCAGGGCTCATGTTTCTCATTTCCCTTTTTTTCCTGAGATCACAGTTTGTATCCTGTGCATTTTCCAGTATCTAAACACAGGTTTGATATATTTTTGTTGAGTTATCTAGTTGTTTCCAATGAGGAGTTAAGTCCCAGATTAAATTCATGGCTCCATTATGGCTAGAAACAAAGCCTTATTGTCATATTTTTAAAAATAAATAATATTTTAAAGTAAGATTATGTTCACAGCAAAATTTAGTGGGAGATACAAAGATTTGCCACATACCCCCCCACACACACACATATGTGTAGCTCCCTTCATTGTTAGTAGCTCCCACTGGAGTGGCATTTTGTTACAATTGATGAGCCTACATTGACACATCATAGTCACTTAGAATTCATGTTTTAGATTAGGGTTCACACTTGATGTTGGACAAATGTATAATGACTTGTCTCCATCATTACAGTATCAAAGTGGTTTCACTGTCCCCCAAATCCTTTATGTTCTGCTTATTTATCTGTCCCTCTCCCCAACCCCTAGTAACCACTAATCCTTTTACTGACTTCCTGGTTTTGCCTTTTCCAGAATGTCATACATTTAGAATCATACAGTATATAACCTTATCAGGATGGCTTTATAGCTTATTGATGCTAGTGTTGAATAATATTCCATTTTTTGGATGCACAAAAGTTAATTTATTCTCTTACTGAAGGACATCTTGATTGTTTTCAAGTTTTGGCAATTATAAATAAAACTGTTAACAACATTCATGCACAGGTTTTTGTGTGGACATAAATTTTCAACTTCTCTGTATAAATATCAAACAGTGTGATTGCTGGATCATATGTTAACAGTATCTTTAGCTTTGTAACAAACTGCCAAATTGTCTTCCAAACTGGCTATACCATTTTGCATTTCTACCAGTAATAAACTCGAGTTCTTCTTGAGCCGAACTCACCAGTATTTGATGTTTGGGGGTGTTCTGGATACAGGGTGGGGCAAAAGTAGGTTTACAGTTGTGAGCATATAAAACACAGAGTTTATTCTTCTATTATTGTTTGTTAAATTGTATTTTTTCCCTACAAACAAATGTAAACGTATTTTTGTACAGCCCTGTAAAATAGGTGTGTTGTGGTGTCCCACTGTTTTATTAATTTGCTTTCCCTGATGACATAATGATGTGGAGAATCTTCCCTCTGCTTTTTTTTTCATGTGTGTATCTTCTCTGGTCAGGTATCTGTGTTTTCAGGTCTTTGGGCCCGTATTTAACTTAAATTGTTTGTCTTTTTATTGTTGAGTTTTAAGAGTTCTTTGTATATTTTAAATAATGGCCTTTATCAGATGTGTCTTTTGCAAATATTTTTTCCACTCTGTGGCTTATCTTCTCATTCTCTTGACATTGTCTTTATCAGAACAAAAGTTTTTTTTTTTTTTTTATTTTGATGAAGTCTAGCTGATCTAGTCTGTGTTTCATGGACCATGCATGACTTTGGTCTTGTGTCTGTAAAGTCATGATCATGCCCAATGTCACCTAGTTCTTCTCCTCTATTATTTTGTAGAAGTTTTATAGTTTTTGCTTTACTTTTAGGTCTATAATCAATTTTGAGGGGTTTTTTGTAAAGGATATATTTGTATGTAGATTTTTTTTTAAAGTTTCAGCATGTGGATGTCTTAGTGTTCCAGGACATTTGTTAAAAAAAAACAAAACTATCTTTGCCCCATTGTACTGCCTTTTCTGTTTTGTGAAAATCAGTTGATTAGTATTTATGTGGGTCTATTTCTGGGCTGCTTATTCTATCCATTGATCTTCTTTTTTCTAGTCTGTCACAAATACCTATTCCCTTGATTACTGTAGCTTTATAGTGAATCTTTGATTAGGTTTCTTCAGTCCTCCAATTTTGTTGGTTATTATGATAATTTGCCTCTTGCATATAAACTTCAGACTAAGTTTGTTAATACCCACAAAATAACCACTGGGACCTTGAAGAGGGTGGGAGGGCTGCATTGAATCTATAGATCAAGTAAAGAAGAACTGATATGTGTACAATACTAAATTTTCATATACACAAACATGAAATAGGTCTCCATATTCAGTTCTTACTTTATATGTCTTCCCAAATTTGTGTTTTTCTCATATATATTGTGTACATATTTTGTTAGACTTACATCTAAGCATTTCATTTGTGAGAGTGCTAATGTGCATTATATCAGGTTTTTGATTTTTAATTCCACTTGCTCATTGCAAATGATTGACTTTGGTATATTCCCTTTGTATCTTGCAACCTTGCTATCACCACTCTTTAATTCCAAAATGTTGTTGTCGTGGTGGTGGTGGTTTTCATTGATTCTTTTGGATTTTTTACATAGACAATTATGTCAGCTGCAAAGACAGGTTTATCAATCTGTATACTTTTTATTTGTTATTCTTGTCTTATTGCATTAGCTAGATCTTCCAGTACAATGCTCAAAAGTAGGAAGAAAAGACATCCTTGCCTTGCTCCTCATCTTAATGGGAAAGCTTCAAGTTTTGCTCTAGTAGGTATTATGTTAGCTGTATGTTTTTATAGGTATTCTTTATGAAGTTTAGAAGTTCTCTATTCTTAGATTACTGAATGATATTGTTACTTTTAAAATTCACATTACACTGTTGCTGTAATATAGAAATTAGTTGAGTTTTTGTATTAATTTTCTATCCAGAACATTAATGTAATCTTAAAATCTTCTTATTAATTGTAGTTGTAATATTTGCCTGTGTATCCCTTCAGTGTTTTTCTGTGAGAATTATAGTTTTAATTTTCTCTCTGATATCTCACAAATTTCAGTTCTTACTCTTGTCATCTTGAACTGACAAGAACAGCCAATATACTCCTAACTAAAAGCAGAACTGGTAGGCATTCTTGTCTTGATCTTAATTTTTAAAGGTAGTGTTTTTAGAAATCCAACATTAATAATGGTAATCATTGTAGGTTTTTGTCAGATAAACTATATCTCTTAGGAATGTATTCATTTCTAAGGTGTCAGAAGATGTGCCAAGAGTCTAGTATCTCACACTCGGGGAAGTTCTCTCTCCTCGGGTCAAGGTGAGTGCAGATGTCGACCTTGTCCTCATGCTTCCAAGATAGCTGCTGCAAGTTCAGCTGCTCCGGTCGGAGCTTGTTAGAGGCCGACTGGGAAACTGCGCGTTCAGGCTTCCAGCTTCTTTAATGAAAGATAGCATTAGAAAAGGAGTTGAATTGTATGCCAGATTAACCAAACTATAGTGTCTGCACATTTCCTTTTATTTGGGTTGAAGAAATTCTCTTCTATTTCTATTTAATAACTTTTCTCTTTAATCATAAATTGAAGCTGATTTAATACAATGTTTTTTTTCATGTGCCCAAATCATGCCCTTATTAATGTATTGAATTATGATAATTTTTAATAGTGCATCATCTCTACACTTCTAAGATATAACTAACTTGGTCATGATTTACTTTATAATATATGACAGATTTCCACTTGCAGAAATACACTTTTAGGAGTTTTGTGTGTATGTATATAATAGGCTATGGTCAAACCTATGGTGAACCTAGTAATGCAATAAAAACACAATGCATTAATGATATAAAGTGATGACACTGTAGTGTAGAAAGGAATGCTTTATATAGTGGTAGATAAACACTTGGATAATGATATGACCCTTTTTATTTTTCTAATGCATAAATGGAAAGAAGCTAGTGACTAGGGCTCCTTTGATGTGGTGGTTTCTCATGCTGCCCTCTCTTCACTTGAAACAAAACTTAGTTTCTATGAGGAACTAAGCACTAGGAAGTTGTATCCACTTTTTCACTTGAGTCTTTATCTAATATATTTTGTTTTATTTGTTTACTGGTTTGATGGGAAACAAATGAAGATCATCATGAATCAGATTTCAGTCTCATTCTTTCCAGTCTTTAAACTGAAATCAAACATTTCAGAACTAGCTTCGTTCTATATTAAAAGTAAAATTGGCTTATAATTGTTGTTTCTCAAACTGTTCTTTTCTGACATTGACTTAAATTTATAAGGCCTGTCCTGGAAGTATCCAGCCATGTGCTAGTGAAAATAGAGACATTTACTGAAGATATAAGAAACAGTGTACATAGAACAAAGATGCCTCAGTCCTCTTCAAAGTCCACCTTGGGACCTCATACAGTTCTCCCAATCACCATCACCTTCCCCAACATATTTTTTCGAATCTCATCGAGGTTCTAAAATCTCTTCCCTTTTGAAGGTGATTTTAGGTTTGGGAAAAGCCAGAAGTCCAGGGCACCAAATCTTGGCTGTAGTGGGGGCTGATTTACCTGGGTGATGGGATGTTTCACCAAAATCTCTACAGGAGACATGATGCATGAGTGGGCGTGTTGTTGTGATGAAGATGTCAATCACCAGTTGCCCATAGCTGTGACCTTCTAATAATTCTGAAACATTCAGTAGCTTCCCAGTGGAATGTTCAAGCTTAATGCAACATATGATGCAGTTTCGTTGCTCTACTTGCTCAGGCATTTTGCATGTGAAGGCCACGCAATATACCTCCTCACCCCATGGCATCTCCCACCCCCTGCAGATTAGTACAATGAAGTCGTCATTGTTCACACATACACACTGCAGTCCACTCTCCTTGGCTGCCAGGCTACATTGGCATGGCACAAAACGTTTTCATTATACTAACAATGGCTGGACCTTTTCCAGACACACCCTAGTATATTAATCTTAAAAAATTACTTGAGTGTTTTTTCTTTCTTTCCTTTTTTTAAAGAAGTTTGGTATAAATTGTCAATAGAATTGACCTCATCTTTTTGATATTGTTCTTTTTCTTTGTGGGGGCTGGGGGTAGATATTTGTCTGCAGATTCAATTTCTTTAATAATCACAGGTGTTTTTAGAATTTTTCTCTTTCTTCTTAAGTTAGATTTTATAAGTTATAACTTCCTTATAAATAATCTCTTCACCTAAGTTTTCATATTTATTGGCCTATATTTAGTTGTAGTATGGTTTTATTTTTATGCCTCTGCTGAAGTTCTACTTTCATATTCTTTATCAATCCTAACTTTATGTGTTCACTATTCTTTTATTGATCAATCCAGACAGTTTTGTCTCTTTTACTTGTCTTTTCAAGAGCCAGTGTTTTATTAGTTTATTGATTCTTTTATATTGTATATTTTTATTTCTTTAAATTTGGCTTTTTCATCATTATTTTTTCTTCTTTGTTTTTGAGTTTATTTATCTTTTTCTTACTTTGCAAGGTGGATTCTATGATGGTTATTGAATTGTTGCCTGTCAGCTCCAAATCTGTGTTTTTTTAAAAAGGAACTTAGCTTTATAAATGTTTTTCCTTTGTCTATCATAAAGATCTTAAGAGGCATTCCTGCTTCAAAAGTGGCTTACACAGCAGACCCCTGGAGAATGTGGTTTTTTAATCCACTGCTTGTTCGACACAGAATCTTTAGTGCTAAGTGCTTATAGGGATCAGGATTGGTTTTGTCCAGCATTTGCTCCACACAGCTCTTAACCTGGGCAGCAACAACATAGTTAGAATCTCCTGACAGCATGGACTAGTGACTCAGCCAAGATCTCTGATTCCTGTATCCTCTCCTCAGTCCTATTGGCACCATGTTGAGAGTCTCAATAGGCCTGCCATTTAGTGGAACTAATGCCCAAACTTTATCCTTAACAGCTAGCCCAGGACCACTCAGGCCCAAGACACACTTAAGAGCATTAAGTTCCTGTGGAGGGAACTCCAGCTCCTGGCTCCAGTAACAACATAAGCAGTGGCCCTTCTCCGACAATGACCAACAACCTGCCTCCTCTAACCTCCAGGTGCTTGACATACCTGTCAGCCCAGCTTGCTTGTATCATGGAGGTTTATTTCCTCCATTCCTACTGAGGTGAGCATAGCACTCTATACTTCAAATCCACAGTAAGGTCCAACTCTGTCTGCCACCAGCTCCTCACCAGTCTCAATTTATTTGTGCTCCAAAGAGTTGTTCCTGCTTGTTTGGAAAGTGTGGACCTGTTCTGGCTCAATAATCTAGCAAACTTCTTAGTTATCTAACTGACTGCCACAACAACTTCTTTGACAAGGCTTGAAAACCCTTTCAAATTTGTCCTTCCTTAGAAACTCTCCCTCAGGCCTAGGATCAGTCTAATCCCTTTTAGGGTTCTCTTTCTGTATTTACAGTAACTCACCAATCATAATGAAAAATTCTTCAAATTAAATGATATCAAAATTCTCCTTTCTCCTGATTGGATCCAGCTTATCCAGATAATAACTGAATTTCAGATGTTTTCTAATTAAAACATATAAACCTATTAATTCCTCTCTAATAGTAAAATTTTTAATATGGTAAGACTCTTCTGCTACAACAGGGGTTCCTGTAATACGACTGAGCTCATATAGGGTTGATAAAAGAATAATGACAGCAAAGTGCATCAATGTTTTGGTTCAAGCATTTGCAAAAAATCAATATGTTAATATTTTGTGTTGCCAAGAGTAATAATAATAAAGCTGAAAGTACTCTGGAGCAGAAAGCGCATGGACGCTGCTGAGAGCGGCCAGCTGTGGATGACTACAGTGCTGTGCATGGTCCCTGTTCACTCCGCGTCCTTCCTCTTGGCTTAGTGAGTCATGGGCTTCTTCTTGGAACTGTTCATTTAGTGATTTTTTTCATTTTGTGCATTTTTCACTTGCTATAATTCAACACACACAATGTTTCCTTATAATATCATCTTATGTTTCTTTTTTAATAATTAATTAATTTATCATTACATCTTTTAAAAATATTTTTGATTTTCATCGTTGTTGCATCATCTTATGTTTCTTATTTTAAAAATTTTACAATAATATTTAAGACTAAACAAATTTTAACTCTGCTATCTATTACTTTGTTAGCATTGTTATTCTTTTTTATCAGTGCTCTACTTATAAAATGAGCAAATTTAACATTTTCTTAACATTTGCTCTACTTATAAAATGAGCAAATTTAGTCTCACATTTAGATTGGAGATGCCCCAGTCTCCAGCACTGTGAGAGACAAATTTCTATTGTCTAAGGCACCTGGTCTGTCTTGTATTTGATATTGGAGCCTGATCAGACTTATACATCAAGTTTGTTAATTCTTCAAATTTTTTTCTATTTTCCTGAACTCTCGGCAACCAAAGAAGTGCGTTAAAACTTTCCTATGATTGTGGATTTTGTGGATTTTTCTTCTGTAAAATTCTGTTGTTTTGTTTTAATAGTTCTGAGAAATACTATTAAATAAATACAACTTTAGAGTTGTAAGAGATTCTTGGTTGAAAAGCATCTTTCCTTGATCTGTATTTTTCTGATACATTTTGTTATTTTTACAGAAATCAAGATTTCATAGAAGATATGTATATCATATTTACCAATACCACCTGTGATTTGATTTTCTTTTAAGTTTGAAGCTTTTAAAATTTGCTCTGTAATTTATATTTTGACCTGGGAATAATTTTAAAACATGCTGTTTAGTATCAAAAAGTAAGCAATTTTTATTTTTATTTTTATTATTGATTTCTAATTTAATTGAACTTTGGTTAAAGACTATGACATAAAACTATGTATTTGTTAAATTTATTGAACATCACCTAATTGCCTAATGGATTAGACAACTTTTACACCTGCTACTCCTTGTTATTCTATAATTGTGGATTTCAATGTTTTAAATATCAAAAGCTATGGCCTGGATTTTGTTTCTCCAAAATGTTTATGTTGAAGCCCTAACCCTAATGTGACTGTCTTTGGAGACTGGATCCTTAAGAGGTAGTGAAAGGTAAGTGAGATCATAAAGGGGAGGCCCTAATCATACAGGACTAGTGACCTTATAAGTAGAGAAGGAAAAATTTATCTATTTCTTTCTCTTCACCAGTACACATAGAAGAGGTTGTGTGAACACATAGAGAGATGCTAGCCTTCCACTAGCAAAGAGAACGCTCAGAAAGGAACCTACATGCTGTCACCTTGATCTCAGACGCCCCAGTCTCCAGCACTGTGAGAGACAAATTTCTATTGTCTAAGGCACCTGGTCTGTCTTGTGTTTGGTATTGGAGCCTGATCAGACTTATACATCAAGTTTGTTAATTCTTCAAATCTTTTTCTCTTTTCCTGAACTCTTGGCAACCAAACAAGTGCGTTAAAACTTTCCTATGATTGTGGATTTTGTGGATTTTCGTTCTGTAAAATTCTGTTGTTTTGTTTTAATAGTTCTGAGAAATACTATTAAATAAATACAACTTTAGAGTTGTAAGAGATTCTTGGTTGAAAAGCATCTTTTAAAATTATGAAGTAAATCTCTATACTCATAAAAATTCTTTTGACCTCAGAATCTGCTTTGTCTAACATCTATAAAGACACACCAGCTTACTTTTGACTAGTAATTTTCTTGTATGTAATTTTTAACATTTTAATTATAGCTTATTTGCCATTACATTTTACATTCACATCTTGTAGGCAATTTAAAAAAAAAATCTGTTTGTGTAGTTTCTGCATATACTGTCAATCTAGGTACACTGTAGGTTTTGATTTATTCTTTCTTTTTTTTTGTGAGTTGTTTCTCTTTCCTGTCTATCTTTTGAGATTTTAAGTTTGTTTTGTTTTCATTACATTTCCTTTCCTGTGCAAGTTGTGAAATTTATATGGTCCCTTTATAGTTGTTTAAAAACTGTTCATAAAATTTTAGCACACATAAATAGGACACAAAATCCAAAGTTAATCAGCATCTCTGCTTGTAAAACCACACAAAGATTTTAAAACACTTTATTTCTGATTTTCCTCTTGTCTTACATGTAGCTGTTGCCATTTTTTAGTTCTATCTCAGTTCATAACCCCTAAAACAATTGCTGTAATAGTTTCATTCAATAATTGTGGGCTTATTTACCCTTAACAATTTTTTGCTTACTTTTTTCTTGTAAGTTCAACTCGTGATTCAGTTTTCTTCCTTTTAAAATATAGTTATGTGCAACATAGTGATGTTTTGGTCAGTTATGAGCTCCATATGCCACAGTGCTCCCATAAAAGAGAAGCAGTATGTGTGGGGATTGACAATATATAACTTTTCCTCACAGTACCTCAATTTTGAGTTCACAGAGACATCCAAATCAAATAGCCACAGACCTCTTTCAGCACAGAGGAGCCTGCTCCAACATGGCTGCCTATTCAGGGGTGACACAGCCCTCCCAGATCTAACTTGGTGCTCCTCAGAGTACATGGTTGTGAATTCTCTGTTGAGAAACTAGATTCATCCTTAGAGGTTCTTTAACAAGTATTAAGTAACACTGCCACTTTAGTAAAAGCTTTCTGTTTGACGATTACCACAAAGATTCGTAATCTGACCACTGCTCCAACATGGTTCAGTCAAAACTGCATTGCCATGGCAATCTGGGGGTTCACTTATCTCTCCATTTTGATTTCTTATTCTGACTGATCCTCAGGCCTCCTTTCACTCCCTCCTGACAGTCGCTGTTATGGCCATCTGCACCTAACCCGGACAGTTTCTCCTTGATAGTTTCCATCAATCTAGTCCACATCTCTGTTCATGGAGTGGGATCGAAAACTTCCAGTTTCTGTTTCCAACTTTGTTGGAAGGAAGCAGGAAGAAGGTGTGTGAGATAGCGTTTATGTAGTCTACAGTCGTGTACAGTAATATCCTAGATCTTTACATCCGCTCGCCACTCACTCACTGACTCACCCAGAGCAACTTCCAGTCCTGCAATCTCCATTCACGGTAAGTGTCCTATACAGATGCACCATTTTTTTATCCTTTATAATATATTTTTACTGTACATTTTCTATGTTTATATGTGTTTAGATATACAAATACCATTGTATAGCAATCACCTACACTATTCAGTGCAGTAACATGCTATAAAGGTTTGCAGCTGAGGAGCAATAGGCCATATTACACAGCTTCTGTGTGTAGTCAGCTCTGCCATCTAGGGTGGGTAAGTGTACTCTGTGATACAAGCACAATGAAATTGCCTAACAATGCATTTCTCAGAGCATATACCTGTTGTTAAGTGAAGCATGACTGTATTTCCATTACTACTTGGCCTATTAACTGTCAAATAGTTTACTTAACCATATTTACCACATGTATTCATCCATCTTAATCTATATATTCATCTATCTTAATCTATAATCTCAAAGTGTTCATGTCTATATCAAATGTCCTCACTATATCAAAAAAAGAGATGACTAAATTCTCATGTAATGGTAAGTAAAAAAATCTCTCCATAGTAAGTAAGTCTTCCAAGTCAATTCTAATTTTAGATCCTCATGATTTTCCATATATGGATAATTGGCAAATGTATTTAGTCTCCAAATACTTGATATAAAATGATGAAAAATAAATGTGACTACTGCAAAAATAGTGAGAGTGGAAAACGAAACACAGAGGCTCTTCTTAGATTTATATAAATAACATTCTTCTAGATAAAAATAACAAGAAATCACTTATATGGAAAAGGATTTGTTACAGGTAGGTAGTTAGTTATTAACAAACGAAAGGAGTAAATGGAATCAGACATTAAGCCTGATTAACTAGGAGGGGGCAGCTTCATAGACAATCCAGGAACAGCTGCATCCTTCACCAAAAGGACATAAATCCCTGAGTAGGCAGGAAAGACTGACTTCCCAATCTCCCCAGGGAATAACAAACCAGTTTCCCCAGATTAACTGGGGAAGGATAAATACCAAAAGGAATATTCCTCTGCTGAAGCATGCATGATAGTAGCCAGATGATGGAGCAAAACTATGAGGCAAATTACAGTAGGAATCAAAATGGCAACTACAAAGTGGAGGAGTCTAACCTGAGAAAATATGAGAAAAATACCAGATAGAATAAGGGCACAAAACCCCAGAAGATTCAGGAAAGAGATTGGATAGTTTGAAAGTAAGCTAACCCCTTACCAAACTCAGGGAAATATAATCAGAGCTTAACAAATGTATGCACTCTCTCTTCAGCAACAAGGAGGTCCAAAGAGCAGTGCTGATTGTGTTGATATGGGAACAGAGCCGGTGTTGGACTACTGGAGCCTTGGATGCCAGGCTAATGGCACAGCAGCTGTGGTTCCTGGCCCTCCTTCTGGCCTTGGTGGGAACAAGTGTGGTTCTGTGGCTCCAGAGGCTGAACTTCTTCTGCAGTGAGAAAAAGCTAAGCCACCTGGTCTTGGATGAGACATCAGATTTGGGGATAGTCTTAGATATCAGACCTGGGGATAGTCATCTGTTATTACTCCAATAAATCTTGCCACTATACTTCAAATCTCCCATGCATGTATCCCTAAAAGCATTTCCTATGACACCACGCAAGAATCCTATTTCCTATGGCAACAGACTGGTGACCATGAAGGAATGAGGAGGTTGTGGTAGGAGAGCTAGGTCCTCACCACTCTTGCGCTCAGAGGTCTTTTCTCCACTTGTCTCTCTCCTCCCCTCTGCTGCTGCCCTTGTATGCTCTCCAGCTCTTTTATTCTTCCCTTCCCCTACCCCTTTGCTGCATGCCTATTCCAGCTCCAGATCTGAAACTCCCCTCCTTCCCTCTACTCCATCTCTGTGACCCCATGACCAGCCACTGCCCCATAACTCAGGGTGTGGGCCACTGATACTCAGCTTATAGTATTTTTCTTCCTCCAGCAGCCACTGTGTAGCCCAGGTCCAATGTGATGGGGGCCACCGCTGGCCAAAGCACCCACCTGGGGCCTATAGCCTGCTATGCTCCCCACTCCCACTGCATCTACGGCTACTCCCCCAGGCTCTGAGGCAACACAGCCCAGGACATTGGGTGCCCCAAGCTGTGCATTTAAACAAGGGAAATTGTGCCTTCAAGGGTGAAACTTTCCAGACCCCAGCCCTTATTAGCACTTATGCAGATATACAATAAGTAGAAAGCCATCACTTGCAAATACTTTCAGAAATGGGAAGGTTTTTAAGTCATTTGGTAAGATAATGATTTTAAAAGAACCTCCACAAGAGAAAACTAATCTTGAGACTAACTGAATATTTGTTAACCTTTCCTACAACCCCTGTGCCCTTTCATACACAGGGATAGCCGGCATTTTATTATCATTTCAGAGAAGGTCGACAGGATTTTCCCAAGAGTGCTCTCTTTGTCTGGCTGGCCCAGCTAATATACATAGGTCATCAAGGATCTTCTCTGATTCCTCCTGGCTCACCTGTCTTTTAAAACACATTTTCCATGAAAACCTCAGGGATGGCATAACAGGGACCACCTTTCCTTCTAGAGGAGAAGGCCCCCTGTCTCCTAGGTGCCTTGAAGGACCAGGGCTGCTTGGAATATGAGAGACACAGAAACAGATCACTAGCTGACTACTAAAGGAAAGAGTTAAAGGACAAGTTTTCCACTCCAGTCAGTGGAGGTACTGAGCACCCCTTGTAGACAGACACAAGGGTGTGGACCTCTGGTAAGTTATATAAGTCCAGAGGCCATCAAGCAGGGACACCTTGCTTGAGGAAATGGGCCATACTTATTGCCCATGTGCAGTTAAGTTCACCTGACTGAGTGGAGTGAATCCACCTAAGAAGTACTTGTCACCACTGTGCCTGTTGGTTAGGCTTCTTCTAGATGACAGGGTAACATTACACACCTGGACATAAACTAATTGCAGTCCTTTGGAAGGCCTTTGCACCTGTCAGAATAGGGTCAGGATGGCACAGGTCTTGGGATGCCAAGGCCGGTCTTGGGATTGCACACTATCCTGGGTTTTGGTCTTATGATGGGACTGCAAACACATGGTGCTCAGTTTCCTTTACTCAATTGCAAGGAAGGGAATCTCTCTCCCAGAATACAATGGGTAACATTGCTTCCACCAATAGTGCTTTGTGAGACCCCTTTGGGGTACATATTGCCAACTGGGAGAAATTGGACCCCCAGTCCCCCAAGAAAAAAGGCTTATGATAATTGGCTTTACAAAACCAAAGTCCTTCTAGGAGAAGCTTGCATTTCTTTTCCTGCACCTTTGAAATGTAAAACCTGGTTTCTTCAAGAACACTTATCCTATCTGGGCCATCTTTTAAAATGCAAATTTCTAGGACTTAATTCTGAAACTTTGCTAGACAAGTCTTAAATTCACCTCCTTTTAGCTTTTTATTACAGAGAAGCTAGAAAATAAATTTGGAGCTGTTAATGAACATACTTTATTAGAAGTATATCTCTTAGAAGTGTGAGTATGTTTGCCAAGAGGAGAGCCTATGTTTGCTGAAGTAATGGACTGTGTTTGCCAATCTAAAGAATGTTAGCTACTTGCTTTGTAGTTGTCTGATACAGAGTTGGATTTTGGTTCTTTTCCGCTCTGTTAAAAAGACAAGGATTTTCCAAATGCTTTATATTTTTCTCCCTGTCTGATCCCTCCGGAATTTGACAGCTCATAATGAGTGAGTATTCTTATGTTCATGGAAATGTATTTGTCTACATGAATCCAAAAAGGATTTGTCCCCATTGTGATTTTAATAACCAAATCTTTGACTGGAATGTTACATCTGAGAGAGAGATGCCTGGACTCTGGATTTCACCAGACTCTATAAGGAAATAATATTGACTTTGGAAGCTATTCCTTGGAGAAATAACCCAGTACCTTGCTTATTTACATGGTTCATGGCAGTCTTTCTCAATAATAAACAAGGCATACTTCCTGGTGGATGGCATAGAAAGAACCTCAAGACATTTTTGGTGACCTCGGGAACTCGAGAACCTATAGGTATTAAAGGCAAAGCCTAATGGCAACTGGGTGGCTTGGATTCTTTGCCCCAAAAGCTAATTAAAACTCAGTCTGGAGATTCCTTATGAGATTACATAAAGCAGATTTAAAAGAGTCAATATAATCAATTGCTATTCTTGTGGTGTCTATGTAAATGATGAGGCCAAATTGAAACTGGACTTAATGCAGTAAATAAACTGATCTCAATTTACCACCTGAATATAAGTGAGGGTGATTTTAAGGGGAAAATTGTGTTTTAATAAAAATTGTAATGCCAAGTGGTAGATATTAGACTCTAGTTCAGTTAATTATCTGCAAAATTTTATTTTTCATCTATAAACTAAACTGGATCCTGAATTCTCTAGTTTTCTTCAACCTCCAAACTAATGTTTTATTTTTCTCCCGTCCTTTGACTTGGAATTATTCAGAACTAAAACCTTTTTGCCTAAGGCTGTGTATGCCATCCAGAATTTGCCTGAGTACCTGATGACATCACCCCAGATATTCAGACTTCAGTCAAGATTGTCACTGCTTGCTTTCATTACAGCAGGAGCCTTACATCTAAAAATAGTTTAACCTTACAGACTTAGAAACTGTTCAGAATTTGCTCTGATCATTAACTCTTGTTTTTCTTCTATCTTAATAGGCATATCCCTTCTTAAATATCTGATTATTTGTTAACACAATACGGACCTCACCTTGGAAGCCCTTCTGCATTGCCACCTCCTGAAATGAAAGTCAGTGGTTTGGCTAAACTGACTTGTTGTCAGGCCTAGATGCTGAAGTGGGTGAAATGTGAAGTGGTCTAGTGGCCCCTCTTCTAGAATGTAAAACATTATTATTTAAAAGGTGGGATTGAAGGTACCAAAAGTTCTGCCACCTTGAAACTGCTTTCCCTTTCCTGCTCAAGAGATTCCGACTGAAAAAGACTGATTTGGGAAGGAGATCTTAGGATGATCCCGTTGGACTAATTTGAATTGAGCATGGTAAACAAGAAGGTTTCAGGCAGGTGATACACCTTCCTCCAGGGCAGTCTCTCCTCCAATTATTCTCCCCAGAGAATAACCAGTCAGGTCTTCTAGATTAACTGGGGAAAGGATAAACAGCAAACAGAATATTATTCTGCTGAGGCATGTGTGGTAGGAGCCAAAATAGTGACCATGAAGGGAAGGAGTCTAGCCTGGAAAAATCTTGGAAAAAGACAACATAAAATAAGGGCATGAAAGCCTGAAAAGTCCACGATAAGGATTGGATAGGTGGAGGCACCAGCAACAGCCCTGGGAAGATCCAGGGAAGAGATTAGATAGCTTACTTATTCCCAAACCAGAGGAAATATTGTCAAAGCTTAACAAAAATGTGCATGCTCCCTCTCTCCTGCAGCCAATTGTGGGCCAGGCAGGAATAGAGATTGTAGAGGACTGCCAGAGGCACAATTGATGGGATAATGGTATGTTAGCTCTGGATCCTGACCCTCCTGCTGGGCTTGGTGGGGACAAGTGTGGACATGTGGCCCCAGAGACTGGACTTCTGTAGCAAGACAGAGCTGAGCCACCTTTTTGTGGATGAGTCATCAGGTATGGGGTACCTGGAGGTAGTCTTTTGTTTTTGTTCCAATAAATCTTGCCACTATACCTCAAATTCTCCTATGTATGTGTCCCTAAAATGCATTTCCTCTGGTACCATGGAAGAATGCTATTTCCTCTGGCAACAGATTGAATTGGTCAGCTGGTTTGATCTATTTTTCTAAAGTCCTTCCCAATACATTCTCTTCTATGGACACATTTGGAGCAATGACTGGAGAACAAGCTCCAGGTGAAGAGAGAATGAAAACTGGAACTTTAAGGGATATCTTGTAAAATTTCTGATACTTCAATATAATAGTTCATATAGTTCTCTCTCACTGTTTGACCCTGAAGTCTTCGAGGGCAAGAACTTGTTTTATTTGCCTTTTTCCTCCAGCATGAAGCACTGTGATGGGTATAAAATAAACACTTATTAAATGTTTGCTAAAAGAATCAATAAATAACTGAACAGACTAATAAAATGATTGAAAAACAGAGCTAGATGGACTCCTAGAAGATTATTTATTTCTGCAGTAGTTTCAAAAAACAAATGTCTAAATAAAGATAATAGAAAACTGATAATTATTTATATTTTTGCAATATAACTGTCCTCACTTAACTGAGTTTTTGTTTTCTGTGATTTCAGTTACTTGTAGTCAACTGTGGTCAGAAAATATTAAATGGAAGATTCCAGAAATAAACAGTTCATTGGTTTTAATTGTGTGCCATTCTGATTGTAACACAATGAAGTCTCCTGCTACCCTCTTCGTCTGTCCCACCCAGAAGTGAATCATCTGTTTTTCCAGAGTATCTGTGCTGTATGCACTCTGTGCCCATCAGTCACTGAGTAGGTGTTGAAATATGGCAGTGCCTGTGTTCAGGAAGCCCTTAAATTACTTAACAATGGCCTCAAAATGCAAAAGCAGTGATGCTGGCCCTTCAAATATGTTGAAGAGAAGCCATAATGTTCTTCTGTTAAGTGAAAAAGTGAAAGTTCTTGACATAATAAGCAAAGAAAAAAATTGCATGCAGAGGTTGCTAAGATATACAGTAAGAACAAATCTTCATTCTATCATTAAAATTATGAAAAAGGAAGAAGAAATTAATGCAGGTTTTGCTGTAGCAGCTTCAACTGCAAAAATTATGAACATAGTGCATGACAAATGCTTAGTTCAAATGGAAAAGGCATTTAATTCATGGGTGGAGAACATGAAGAGAAAATGACAGAAACTTGTTGCATTGAGCCTGTACGAAGACTTCAGCAAGGGATCCCCCCAAAAAGCACACATTCAGCTGTAAGTAATGGATGGTTACAGAGATTCAAGAATAGGTTTGGACTGTAAAATATAAAAATAACCAAAGAGAGAGAGACCGAATTCATGTAACTTTTATTATAGTGTATATTTATAGTTGTTCTATTTTATTCTTAATGTTGTTAATTTCTTACTGTGACTAATTTATAAATTCAACTTTATCATAGCTGTGTATGCATAGGAAAAAAAACAATATATGTAAGGTTTGAAACTATCCATGATTTCAGACATCCACTGGGGGGTCTTGGAATGTATCCCCAGCTGGTAAGGAATGACTACTGTACAAAGTTTGACATGTTTTGTTTCATATAAGATTAAATTTTCCTTCTGGGTTAACTATGTTTAATCAATAGCAACATCTTGCAGAAGTGTTCAAATCAGATTTGTCCTATGTAACAATCTTGAAGATTTTGAATTACCTTGAGGAAATACCTTTACTTTTTATTTCTTAGTCAAGCAAATATCTGATGTCGTATAAAGATTTAATCATCTACACCTCCACGAGCTATTAGATTTAGTTGGCACCTTTGAAATTGCTTTTTCCCCCTAGATTGTAAAGAAATATCTGCAAAGCAATTGCCCATTTAAAATTACACACACACACACACACACACACACACACACACACACACACACACGGCTTGTTTATTCTTTATTCTTTCCTTAAAGGCCATAGAAAATTGAATAACATTGTCATCTTCTTTATTATTTTAATAACTCCTTGTCGGGAGAGAGGAAGCTGGAGGTTGACTTAGATGGCCTTTGAACAATTGCCAATTTAATCTAATCCTCACTGAGCTTGTTAACAATTATATAAAACCTGCTGAGATGTCAGCAATGTTCTAGAAACTTTTTTCTAGTCTTTTGTTAGATAATTTCATAATTGTTACTACTTTTTGAGTTATTCATTGTCTTTGAAGCAAACGTTATTTTAAGCAGTGTTTCCCCAACTTCAGTTATTTATGAACTACTTTTGTGATTTTTGCAAAATCTAAGAAATCGCTATATTTTTAGTATTTTTCTTAAGATCACTTAGTTCTAACTTAAATACTATATTTAAGGGATCTTTATTCTATACTAAAATGTAAAAGCAATATCTCTTTCTATACATAGCTTACTGTAACAACACATTCAATAGAAGCAAACAAAAATCATTAAATTCTAGCTAAGAAACCCTGCCTGCTAACATTTGGGAGCTTGCTTAATAATAAAAATTGGAGGTTTTATTACTAAGAAATAAAGGCTAGCTCGTGATAAAGAGATGTTAAATAAATTTTAGCCTTAAATTGAGATTACATTTTTGACACTGTTAGGTTAAAAGAAAAGGAGTTTATTTATTACTATATGAATTAGCATTATTTTTAATATATCCTGTTATCAAATGCTATGTGCAATGTTACCTAAATCCATTAATATGATTCCTGTTCCCCAATTTTGGCAAATACCTTTCTAAGAAAATATATTGAGATATGATGTATAATGTTTTAAAGGGTGTACTTATACGTGTGTGTGTGAGATGTATATGTACTATAGATATATAAGATATCAGAAGTTTGTAGCTTAGATACATGTCCTTCAGAGCTAGACCAACACCAACCTGCAGTAAAGTTTTTTTGGATACTATAATTTGTGTAAATATTTTCTCTAACTTTCTGACTTACCTTACTGGTTTTCATTTAAATAGCTATATAGCCCCATATCAAGAAAAAATAAGATTCCCTCATTTTCAATAGGGAGAAAAAAATTAAAGTCATCTGATTTGTTTAATCAATTTCTGTTTTGGTGCCTTTCCTTTCACCTACCCTGCCTCCATCTGTCCAGACACTAACATGTTGTATACTCAAGAGCAAAAATGATTTTTTATGATATCAGATTAAAATGTCACCTCAGCTTTAAAACAGTCCATGACTTTCCCATGCAATTTAAAATACAGGCATTGCCTGCTGCTTCCGGATACCCCTTTCACTTGCTGAGTTGTTGTTTGTTGTTTTGTTTTCCCGAAATTATCTTCCCCTGTGATTCCACTTGGCTGGTTCTTTCTCTTCCTTCAGTCTCAGGTTAAATGCCTTTCAAACTGTCCCCGTATGTTTTGTAAGTGGATCATCTCTTCATGTAGTATTCTCTCCCTGTTTCTTATGTTGAGTATCTTGGCTAAATATGTATTTGTCTCTTGTTAACTTTCTACTTCTCTGCGAGCCTCCAGGCTCTGTGAGGGCAGGTTGTGGATTCAGTGACCATGGCCTACACTGTCCCAATACCTTTGGTACAGAGAAGCTCTCAATATATATTGACTGAAGTGATCGCCTTCAGAGAATTGTTTGATTTGTTTGGAAGGCTGTCTTGATAATAATCTCACTTTTAAAAAATTTCTTTGTTAAGAAAGCCACCACGTGTGCTCTGCTCAGTGTTGAGAAGGAGTAAACAGTTGAATAAACAGCTTTCCCTCGTGGTAACAGTACTTAAAACTGATTACAGTGACTGAACATAAGGGGCAGCATAAGCATCAAAGATATACGGTTGTGCAGCATCAAACACAAGGCAGCAATGCTGTTTTAAATCTTCTCCTAATGACCTCCTTATAATTATGAATCCCTAACAAGAAACTCAACTGCTTTCTTTGTTTGAAAATCAGCTTAACTGTGCTTCATTCTTTTGCTTTGGCTCGTCTCCAGCCCGGAAACTTTCTTTGCCTAACTAGAATTGCATTTGGACTTTGAGAGGAAGCAGTTATTGTTATACATTTGTAGGTGTACCAGCTGCTTGTGGAAATTTGACTTCGTTATATATGTAAGTTCATAAAAAAGAAACTTTGAATCCTTGGCTTTAGCTGAAAGACCTGAGCCTAAATTATACTACTGATTTATTGTGAAAAACTTGGTCATGAGTTTTGAGTAATTGGTCAAATATTTGAAGTATCTGTTATTTCATTAATAAAATAAATAAATTTATTCATTCTCATACAGTTTCCACAGGGGTCTTACTTAATATTTCTGAATGGTATCTGCAAATACCCCAAATACATATTCTCGTAGGATGTAAGTGCACACATTTTTTTCACATTTTGTGTTTATAGTTGTGCTAGGTACTGCCTGTTGGCCACCAACACTTCGTTCATTCGGATGCAGTATGGAGTTGTTACAGGACAGTGGCTGCACCTTAGAGGACTCCACTTCTCAGCCTCCCTTCTCATGCCCCTCTGACTGATGACATGTGTGAGCCTCTAGGCTGAGATAGGTAAGCATGGGTTATGTGTCTGCAATATTCTCTTTCTTATGGACTGCTGGCCCGATTGCATTAATGTGTCTGTGGAATCCAGGGATCCCTGAATTACAGTTTGTAGGTAGGCTGCCCCAGAAAGCCACCCACCAAGAGCATCAGCTTTGAAAAACATGAGAGTGTGAAAGAAACTTCAGTTAGTTACACCACCTAGAGCTCAACATTTGTCTATTACCATATTTACCATGATAAACACAATATAAATTTATTATGTGTATTAAAAATGTATACATATACACATTCTTTTAAAAATTATTTATTCATTTTTAGAGAGAAGGGAAGGAAAAGAGAAAGAGAAGAGAAACATCAATTGGTCGCCTCTAACACACTCCCAACAGTGGACCTGGCCGCAACACGGGTATGTCCTGACTGGGAATCAAACTGGTGACCCTTCAGTTCCCAGGCCAGTGCTATATCCACTGAGCCACACCAGCCAGGGTTAAACATTAATTTTTACAAAGCTAGTTCTGGGCTCATTTTGCACATGAGGAACCTGAGGAAGAAGAGACCTTGAAGAGGGTTAAGCAAACTCAATCAGGTTACGGAATATATTAGTTAACAGCTAAATTAACTCCAATTTTTTATCCATTATAGTAGAAGTGAAAAAAATTACGACTCTCAGACCAGAGGCCCACCGCCCACCGTTTTATAAATAAAGTTGTGTTAGAACACAATCACACCCATTTAGTTACATATTGTTTAAGGGCTGCTTTCTTGCTACAGTGGCAGAATTGAGTAGTTACCACAGAGGGATATGACCTGTAAACCTTAAAATATTTTTTATCTTGCTCTTTACAGAAAAAGTTGGTTGTGCGTTGTGCTATGTTCCCATCAACTCCTCAGTTTAACTCTGAATGTGAGACATGATAAAAGGTGTTTTCTATATCTCCCATATTAGTGGAAACATAGAGAAATAACTTTACTTCATGTTTCTACTTTTTGAGTTCTTTCTCTCTTTCTGTATTTATTTGACAGACTCACCTCTCTTGCCCATTATTGGGAAGTATATAGGTCCAGTTTCTCCTTGCTAATGACATGATCTAAGATAAACTTGAAGGAGGCAGGATCTCAGGGTGAAGTGAAAGAATAAGAGGCGCTTTTCCATTTCTCCTCCATCCCTAACCCAGCGCTAAGCGCGGACACACGTCAGTCAGCGAGTTTCCTCCCACTCTGCCTCAGAATATCTGATCAAGTGTCTCAGAAAACAAGTGACCTGGTACTTCTACAAGACCCGGAAAAAAAAAACTTAATCTTTTTTGCCTACAAAGGTTTTATTTTTCCCTATAGAAGTATTTCTCAGCATTTTTACACATTGTCATTCGAGGCATGTGACACGTGTTTGCATTGATAAAGTGGGTTGTTAACACTGTTCAATTCCCAGTTTTATTATATATATGTAATCCCATCACTTTTTCCCACTTTACAAAGCACATCAAAATGCAACAAAGAGGGTCTTTACTATAAGCCTAAGCTTATATTCACTATAATTTTTTTCAAAATTTTATAAAAACATAAATAATTAAACCGTAATTAATCCAAAATATTTGCTTCATTACTCATAGCTGATTCTAACAAACAAGCTAGCTGTAACACCAAGATAAGACAACTGAGTCCACATGAAAAGGAAAAACCTAAGAGGCTCATAATAGAAAATTCTACTTGTTTCTAAGTTATAAGTTGCAGTAAAAATTGATTTAAGATGACAAAACTCAATGAAGATAAAACACCTTGGAAAGTCCTTTTGAGGTTATTTTAGGAAAAGTCAAATAGTAGGAAATGAGCAAAATTGTGCTATTCTAAGTAGACTTGAGAGGAAAAAAATAATTCATAATTCAAAGGCAATGTTACCATTACCTTTAAGAAATTTTACAGTCTAATCCATTTTGGGGGCTGACAGAAAACCCCCAAAAAGATGTGTGGAAAATGGCCACTGAACTGTTTCCAAGACACCGTAACACCAATGGGCCTCAGTTCTTAGCAATTGTCCCTTCCAATTTTTCTTCCTCAACTCCTAGTCTCATAATTCCCGCACCAGCTGGAAACTGATATGCACTCTATTCCAACTGCCAGGCAGGTAGGGATGAAGTTTTAAGGAAAACTTCTTATTTTAATACAATAAACATAAGGTATGTTCTAGACATTTCTAAAAAATATTATTAACTAGTTTTCAGAGAATTGCTATGTGTATTCCCTACAATTTGTTTTATAATTGCAGTGTATTATGGGTTAAATTTATTTATCTGGCTGACCTGAGAATATATTACTCTGGAAATCATTGCGAGTCTGACAAAATTTATTCCAACAGCCACCTACAAAATGTGTTTAGAATATCACTCAATGGCATATTAGAGAAGCCTGTGCATTTGGCTTTCATAATGAAAAGTCTGCTTCACAGAGTGGTTAACACTGGATGGATCAGTTTTGCACGCCATCCAAGTTGTATTTACTTACTGACATAATGACAACTAAGATAACAAAAACCTTTTATAGGGAGTTTCATCTGTAAATTCAGTTCTATGGCATAAAGTATGGCATAAATTATGGCACAAGCAAGGAAGACATTGTCTTATTCATTTTAATATGAATAAGAAAATTTAGAACCACGTGTACATCAAGACACAAGCTCAAAATTATGAAGCTAGATGCCTCTGCAATACCTTTTTCCTGGTTTATTTTCTTTGTTCAATTTTATTTTCTGCTTTAATCTGAAAAAGTCTTCCTTAGGTCCGTCAGGGAAAGCTAAAATTATATGCTATGTACAATATGATATCAACATTAAATCATTCTTAGGTGTTTTTTTTTTTTTAATTTTGACAACTAGTTTTACATGTTAGTCATTTAAAACTAGTTGCAATTAAAGTAAGTCACTCTGAGCTTATTTCATTTGATCAACTTATGCCTAAAATGTTAATAGTTTTTTCAGATAGTAGAAAGTAAATAAATTATATGAAATCATTTTTAAAATCCATATGTGAATAGTGACAAAAGAGGACAGTTTTAGAGGTCTTTATAATGTGATGTGATGACAGAAAAATAATATTGTTTTTTGTTTTTATTTCTGGCTTCAGTCAGTCTGTATCATTTTTATAAGTACTAAATTCATCATTTTTTAATACAAAAAGGTAAACTCTGGATAAATAATGTCCTTACCCTTAATGTATTATCGCATTTTCCTCAATAATACAGTTTGGTGGAGTACAAGGTAAAGAAAGTCAGAGAACTTTTAGGATTAATACAAAGATTCTCTATTTCTTTCAGAGAGTCTCGCTTTTACTGTCTGTCACAGAGTCTCCTCTTTTTTTTATTTGTTAATGTATCCTTCCTGTTTCATAGGAATGAATGTTTCTTCAGTTTTTCAAGAGAATTTTCATGATATTTACCTCTTTTTGAGCAAGGATATAGTTTGAAATCTTATAATAACAACATTTCATCAAGCCCATTTTCTGATAATGGAAAACTTAATTTTGCTGATTCAGGGTAATATAGTAATTTCTAGAATAAAACTGAGCCTTTAATATAAATATTCAGTCAGATTTATTTCATGTTAGTTGGGGAAGAATGTTTGTCCTGTGGTTACTTCTCTATTGGCAGGGGCAAATGATTTTCTGTTGTTCTTTTCTTCCCTGCCTTGTCCCCTCCTTCCACCCCTGCCAACATGAGACAGTTTAATATGAGGCTAATGAAATTTAAGCATCCTGGCCTCTCAGTTATTAGGGCTCCTCAAGGTTCTAGAAGAGTCCTAGTAATATACTGAATGGTCACCTCTTTTCATAAAAATTTAGAAAAATGAGATAGTTTAGTTGCAATCATGTAAGAACCACTGCTTCCTTCCATACTGACTTTTTCTCCATCATATTATATCAGTGTCTGGAGTAGCCACTGGCATTTTACAATCAGTTAAGGGGGAATTGAATTGGGATACATTTAGTTTGGGTGTAGTTGGATTCATCTATGTGCTTGCTAAAATTTGGGATACTAAGTTATTTCTAGCCATCCTGGTACAGAAATTGCTTTTGGTAGGATTACCGCCACCCACTTATCATTGTGACAATGAAGTATAGAGCTAGTGGTTGTATCAAGACATGAACATGCGTGACAATACCAGAAATACATAGGAAACAGAAGAGAGAAAAATATGAGAAATTTGATTATGCTATGTTGACGCGAGATCACTGGCCTGCAGTGATCATACGACGCTGCGGATGGCTTGTCAAAACACGAGAAATGAACGTACACAGAAACAGGCAATTTTCTGTGGGGAAGTAGGGACGGAGTGGCCACTCTCTCGAGTGGAGAGCGTCCTGTCCACCTGCACAAGCAGGGTTTTATTCTTGAATACCAATAAAGTTTGCAAATTATAAGTAGTTAGCTTTTAAAAGGTGCTGGCAGATTTCCTGCTGGGATCCTAAGCCAGAGATTTTGGGGTTTTATCATTTAAAAAGACTACAGGACTTAAAGCTTAGTTCTGTTTCCTGCTCATGACTTCATATTCTAATTAAAGAGCATCCTCCAGCAAGCAGATCTCACAGGGTCTTTCATATTCTATGTCTTAGGCCTGATTACCCCAGGAGTCCGCCGTTTCTGGTCTGGACTACACCGCTTTGCTAATTTTGCAGGCTTGAGCAAAGGAAGTTTAGGAGATTTGGACTACTCACAACAAAGACTCAGGCTTTGACAATAGCTGAGGGGGCAGGGGTTGATGTGATCACCCCCTCATTTCCACGGCCCAGCGAGTCTCTTACCTGTAACATTCCTTCATGAATGCATCTGTCTTAGGTTCATTCTCTATCCAAGAGAATTGTTACCCGTCATTGACTGCCATTCAAGTATGAAAAGGAATGAGGCATATGAACATGCAGTGTTCATGCCAGGGAAATAAGTTTTGTCTCCTTAGTGGCTCCTGGTCCAGAGGTCTCTCACTCAGCCTAAGTCACAGGGGGTCACAGCTTCCTGAGACCAGGCAGGGTGGTCCCCAACACTGTGTTGTGGTAGAATTTTCTTTGTATTTATCCTTCTTATTTATTTGGCATTTATCATCAAATATGGAAATGTTTAATTTATTATTTCTTTTTTAAAAAGATTTTATTTATTTTCAGAGAGAGGAAGGGAGAGAGAAGGAGAGAGAAATATCAGATACATTGATAGATTACCCCTCATGTGCCCCTAGCTGAGGACCTGGCCGGAAACCCAGGTATACACCCTGATAGGGAACTGAACCAGAGACCCTTCAGCCCTTTAGGCTGGCACTCAATTCACTGAGCCACACCAGCAAGGTCTAATATATTATTTTTTCAAACATATTTTTTGCCATGTCCCCTTTACTCTATGTCATGTATGTTAGATCACCTGATTTGATTCCACAGGATACTAAGACTGTTTAATTTTTTAAGACTTTTTTCCTTCTCTTTCTACTTGAGTTTGAATAATTTTATTACCCTACCATCAAAGTAACTGATATTTGCTTTTGCATTGTCTAATATGCTGTTGTATCCATTCAGCAATTTTTTAATTTGAAATGTTTTATTTTCAGCCTTAATTTCTTTTGTTCCTCTTTTATAGTCTGTTTTTCTCATAATTGTATCTGCTTTCCTTTTAATCGTTAACCATATTTCTAATAATTGATCTTAAAGTCATTACCTGCTGATTGTATCATTTTAGTCATTTCTGGGTCTGTTTCTATTATTTATTTACTTTAGATAAAACTCGAAAACTGTATTTAATGAAAAGTTAAATATTTTATAGCTTTACAGGGGTCAGTCAGCTCTAGGATTTTGTAACATTTATATTTTCAGTTGTCTATATCTATGTTATAGACCTATCTTCTTTGCAAAATGATTCTAACATTGTCTAGAATCAGTCTTTTCTGTTACAATTTCCCAATGAAGATGTTTAGGAGTTAAGTCTCCTAAAGAAACCAAAATGCCATTTTATGGGCAGTGGCTCATCACTCCTTAGAATTACTGTTATTATCCAGTCAGCATCTTTATTAAATTGCATTATTTATGATTTTATAAATATTTCCTGCCAGTTTGAATGGTTCTGAGTTACCTATATCAATACATCAATAAATCGTGCCTGTAATTCAGAAATTCTGGCAGGTGTTTATTAATGGCAAGCCATTTGCCAAAGGGCCAAAATTTCTGCAATTCAAATAGTCTTGGAAGACTCATTTTCCTAAATCTTTTTTTTTTATTTAAATGAATGTTCAAGTAAAGTTTTCACCCCCCTTCTCCCATTCAAGTCCATTTTCCTAAATCTTTGAGAGATTTACTATATTGTTTTCTCATGTTTCTCCCAGATCTATGTTTCTGTGATTAGACACATACACACATACACTCACACACAGGTATGTCTTCATAAATAGCCAAATTTGGTTTAATAATAGTTCTTAAGCTTCCATCTCAATAGCCAACATATGAATGATCATCTCTTCTAAAATATTTTAATGTTTTTTAATAAATTCAATGTTGGCAGCACCATCCATATTGAATGTATTTGATATTCAAATAAAAGATCTCCTTTTATTGAAATAAAGTGATGATTTAGAAACAGATGATAGACATGGATAGATAAACAATAAGATAAGTGGATTAAATCTTAATGGGTAAGAGCTTGGCCTCTGTAAGCAGAGACCTGAACTTGAATCTCTGTTCTATTACTTGTTAAACATGTAATGTTGGACATAGGATTTGTTGTTCCTATCTATTGATTTATTTTTTCTCCTGGTTTTGGATTACGTATTTATTTTTTGTGTTAAATACTGGATGTTATGAATATTAGGTTATTGGGTATTCAGACATTTAAAAAAAGAATTGAAAAGATTTAGAAAGATTGAAATATTTATAAGTGGAACAGTGAAACGAAGAACTTTATATTATAAAAGGTTTACTCTGGTGTAGATGTGAGATGGGAAGCAGGGAGAAGAGAGAAAAGTTAATGTGATAGTTCGAATGAGCATTCTGACTTTTCACAAAGGCAGTAGCAGTGGGGGTGCAGAGAAAGGACAGAACTGAGAGATATTAAGAGACAGAATGATATTTCTGTTCACTTTTCCATCACCTACTCTCCAACCAATTTGAATTTACTGGTATTTCCCAGGCACATCGTAGGTATTCTCACCTCTGTACTTTAGCAATTATTCTTTCTCTCAGTCTGACATCTTACTCATGCTTTGAGGTCAGATGCCAGATCTTCTCAAATAGAAAGATGCCAGTTCTCTCTAATCTGCCCACCTTTCAAAATGGGATTTCGCTAGCGCCACACATATGGTAATCTCTCAGTGTACAGTGTTGATGGTAATAGGTGATCTTAGACATTGTATCTTGCATAATTTTCTGAGTCTAATAATGTGGCCTTTTTCCTTCTTTTCTTCTCTTGGTTGGGAGTGGGGAGGAGAATGTGACCTTAAGCATACATTTTTCTTAAGAAAGAAGAGCACTGCCTAGAGGAGGCCCAGCACCATCTACCTATTTTAACAGAGTCCAGTCACTTCTGCTCCTCTCCTTGGTTCCATTCATGGTTTTGGAACCAGAACAAGTTCAGGTGTGGTTGTTGCAGGAAGTCAAACAAGTTCAGATATGATTACAGACAGAGGACAAAGTACTCATGTAGTTTTTGCTCTGTGCCACATAGAACTAGAGAGTTAGAACTCAAACACAGAAAGAACCAGCTTCAAGTCCTTGCTTTTTCACTTACTAACTGTTTTACTATGGGAAAAATTTTAACTTTTCTGGTCTCAGTTTTGTCATCTGTAAAGTGATGATAGCATACTCCGACTTACTATTTTTTTGGGACTGCTAAATGGGAATATATATCTAATACCTAGATTCATGCCATACTTAGTAGAAATTCAGCAAAAGCTAATTTTATTCTCCCTTGTTTTTCTCCTTTTTACCTTTAGCATCCTTTTCAGTCAGCATGGGATTCAAGCAGAAAGGTCATGCTGTTAGATTTTAAATATTAAATTATATTTTGTAGCTTGCTTGGTATATTCTTAAACACTGTCCTAATTGATCTTCTTACCAACATAAAGAGGTTAGCTGAGGGGGTAGAGATAGTATTAATTAAAATAAACACCATATACGTATATGCACATGCACACATATGTAGGTTTAAACATGTTAGTATACTCTGAATATTATCCAATTTTTTTTGGATAAAGAAAATAGTGTTTCTAAGATTCAAGTTATTTATCATTGGTTATACATTTCTTCTCTTTTATACCATTTTCTTTCTTTTTCTGTCTGCCTAACTCACTCCTATTTTTCCTTCAAACTCAATCACATGTCAATTTCTTCTCCTTTCCTGTCACCTCCACCTCTGCTAGTCTGGGTCATGTCCCTTTTCTGTGTCCCCATGGCTTCCTAGAAATCTCTTTCATAGTTCTTTTTTTTTTAAAGATTTTATTTATTTATTTTTAGAGAGGGAAGGGAGAGGGAGAGAGAGAGAGAAACATCAATGTGTGTTGCTGGGGGACATGGCCTGCAACCTAGGCATGTGCCCTGACTGGGAATCGAAACTGCGATGCCTGGTTCGCAGCCCACGCTCAATCCACTGAGCTACGCCAGCCAGGGCTCTTTCATAGTTCTTACAGCACTTAAAATTACCTGTATATTTGTCTGGCACTACACTATGTACTCCATGAGGATAAAGAACATTATTTATTCATGGTGATATTGCACATTATTTTTATACAATATATTAGAAATTATCTATCGAATAAAAGAACAAAATTGAAGAATGACTAGGGAGTTGAGAAGATTTTTCGGGAACATAGGTGAGAAAACCTAGGGAATACTTAACTCAGATCAAAAGAACCAGGGTATACTGGTTTTGGTTTGTGGAGTAAGAGGGATAATGAAAAAGACTCTTGTTTTATTACTCAGTTGGGGGAATATATTACTTCTTAAGTTTATTTGATTGTCTGATTGTTTGTCTATTTGCTTAGTTTCTGATTGCTTGATTGTACCACTAAACTGGTATAATCACTACATACAGAATACATCATGCTGAAAGAGACATTGTCAGCCTTGGAGAAGAACAAAAGTCACAAAAAGACAGAGGGAAAATAATATTTTAAAATATATATATATCTAATTCTTTATTAAAGGACACTAACAATTAGTGTTATAGTGATAATGATTTAAACATAGTAGCTAATTAAGACTTGGTTATGACATCTATTGAAATTCTCAACCTTACATTTTTTTTTTTTTTCATTTTCACCAATGACTTTATTCACTTGGATATTTTGAGTACGTCAGCTCTCTTGTGTGGTGTAACGTTGATTGTTTTCAATTAATGTCTCAATTTGATTGCTATCCACTTCAACTGGTCTACCCGCCTGTGCAGGATTGTCCACCAAGAAACATCCAGTATGAAACTTCATAAACCTCGTTTCACACATTTGATTAGTCACAGTACCTTTTCCATATGCTACACAAATCCTCTCTTGCATTTCAGTTGTGTTTTTACCTTTCTTGAAATAATAAAGCATAATATGCCTAAAATGTTGCTTATTTTCTTCCATCTTCCGCATTAAAATGTTCACACAAAAATTTGCAAATTTTGATAACTTAAAATTATTTAAAAATGCACATGATATGATAGCTGTTACAATATGATCTAATAAAATTATTTCAAATGAAGTTAAAGACAGCTAACTGCTGCTAGAGTCAGCTTAAGGAAAAACTGAACAAACTTTTTGGCTAACCCAATATATGGCAGCTAACCTCTAGCCTTCTTTGAGTATCCCAGAACAATTTGATCCTTTCTTCAAAGCATTAATAAATGTTGTAAAATAATTTAAAATGAAGGACAAATGAAGAAACAAGTTTGCGTAGTACTCAGTACAGCAAGTAACTTGAAAAACTTTCTTAGACATTTTGGTTCTCCTGAAGCATCTCTGAGGCTGTGTCACTCCCTGAAGATCCTCTTCTCTATAAGTCACTGACCACTCTCTTACCTCTCATTTCATCCCACACAGTTCAGTACAGTTCTTCCTCTCTCTATTATTATTATTATTATTATTATTATTATTATT
>PVIA01006679.1:0-94015 GCA_004024845.1 Tonatia bakeri
TGTGGGCGAGCCAGTTCCGCGCCTCGGGTGGCACACCCTGTTTCCGGCGCCCAGATGGGATTCCAGAAGGCCTGGCGCCTAATCATGATGTAAGCTCCGGTTGCCTGGCTGACTCGGAAGTGGGAACTCTTTGGCCAGTGAGACTGTCGTGTGTCGTCGCTGCTGGCCCTTCAGGCTCTGGTAAGAAAGGAAATAGCTTGAGGGGATGGGTTCCTCGAGTCTGCCATGGGATTTTTCTCTCTTAGTCGAACGCCGGTTCAGGCCTCTGCATTCTTATCTCCTCCAAATTCCTTGTCCTGTGCTTTCCTGACCACTGACCCTCTCTCTCATGAACTTCGACCCTGTCTGATTTGGGAACTCCTGACGAACCCCAGCTCTGGCGTCTCTCCCACTCTGCCATTCCTGTCCTGGAAAAGGCCAGAATACTGCTGGGCTCGCATTATCTGTGACTTCCTTTCTGTGGGACGTGCACCGGGTGGGCGGGTCTCCCTTCTTGCCGCCAAGCCCTTATGGAACCTGGAGGACTAAAAATATTAAGAGTGGACAATAGATAGCCAGACGCCAGAGAAGATAACATTAAGCAGGAGTCGTAGTACACAAATGAGTTGAAAACATATGGCAAGGTGTTGACGTTTCATAAGCGATCACTTCACCACTCAAAACTTAGCTGGCACTCTGCTTTATGCCACCTCGGCAATTAGGTTCAGAAGACGCTTGTATTTGATGGATCTTCTCTTTGGGATCAGTTTTTCACTCTCCGAGCAAGGATGTGTTTAGTCTCTCTGTCTTGGACTGTTTTGGCCTCACGTGGGAGCCCTCCTGAGATAAAATGGGACCCAGGAAAGAATACTGTCTGCTTTTTGACTGATTATATCCTAGCTTGCTGATGTGTTGGAAGGATCTATTGACACATAGAGGAGCCTGAAAGGATTGTTAGGTGGAACATACAACAGTGAAAACATTTTTTAATTCTTTTTTTTTTGTTTGATTTATGTATCACTCATCAGGACAGGACCCTTACGGATTATGATTTAGTATGGCCTGATTTTGACAATCCCAGTTTTACAAAGTACTCCAAGTATTTGTTTAACAGCAGTACCAAGTCTGACGTTGAAACATTTGTATACTCTCCTCTTTAAGACTAATAATGTCCCTTAGGAGATTAACAGTACTGTTTTTAAACAAAAGATTGAATTAGGGGATTGTGAGAGTATTTTGTAGGGCGGAGGTAGGCAGCTGTTAGACATGCAGACCCTTGCAGTGAGTTATCAAAATGAAACATATGTTTAAGGACAACATTAAAAAAGAATCAGATCCAAAAGCTCTAAAGATTAATGATTGTACTATCCCAAAGGCTAACAGTAGGATAGTTCTGTATCTCTGTATGGCGATTGAAAATAGCAGACTATAAATTACCAGTGATGTTGAATTTAAAACAAAATATCAAGGTCCCATTTTATCCAGCCTGTCAGAGTGGGTGTCTGCGTACTCGTTTTGCATTTGTGAGGCCACTGAACAAATCTATACTGGCATCTCCACAAAGGTTCTTATCAAGTAATTGATCTTCCCTTTTCCTGTAAAACTTTTCTATAAGTAGTTATATGATGTGAGCGCTTTCTCCATGAAAATAGTTTTTGCACGGTTTTGAAGTCCATATGAAAAAAATGAGGTTAGTGAGTTCGGCAAAAAAAAAAAAACTTTGTTTTTCAAAAAGACACACAGCAGAGATAACAACAGATTTGTTTCCATTCTCTACTCTATACATTCTGAGATACCATAGAGACATGTGTCTGGCCTGACCTTCCAATTGCAATCCAAGACAAATAGTAAAACCTTTACCTTGAAGTAGGTTCATGGTGCTGCTATTATGAGGTCGGGCGTCATTACACGTAAGGCTGAATCATTCAATAAATATTTATTTATGATTTTGTGATTATGATACACAATGCCAGACAGTAGAAAAAGTAATCAGATATGAACCTGTATTCCAGTTGCTCACATTCTAGCACAGTAGATGTGTATCAGGAATACACTGTAGAAAGCTATAAATCCTATTAAAAATATAGATAAATGG
Organism: Tonatia bakeri; assembly: GCA_004024845.1. Classification (NCBI taxonomy): domain Eukaryota; kingdom Metazoa; phylum Chordata; class Mammalia; order Chiroptera; family Phyllostomidae; genus Tonatia; species Tonatia bakeri. The sequence continues at coordinate 2,075 of PVIA01006679.1, forward strand.
GCCCTGGCTGGCGTAGCTCAGTGGATTGAGCACGGGCTGCGAACCAAAAAGGATCGCAGGTTCGATTCCCAGTCAGGGCACATGCCTGGGTTGCAGCCCACGGCCCCAGCAACTGCACATTGATGTTTCTCTCTCTCTCTCCCTTTCTCCCTCCCTTTGCTCTCTAAAAATAAATAAATAAAATCTTAAAAAATATATATGTAGATAAATGTAATGGGAAGCTAGCTCCATATGAGCCAGTATAGTATTCAGAAAAGGAGATGTAATGCCATTTATCCTTCCTGTCTCTTGATATTCTTAAGAGCCTGTTTGTCATATGTTCTATATTACTTTCATAGTTGACCCTTGAACAACACGGGTTTGAACTGTGCTGGTCCACTTAAATGCAGATTTTTTTCAATAAATATGTACAGTACTGTAAATATATTTTCTTTCCTACTATTTTTTTAATATTCTCTAGCTTTATTATAAGAATACAGTATATAGTACAGAACAATTGTGTCCTTTGTATGGCTTCTGGCCAACAGTAAACTATTAGTTAAGTTTTGGCAGAGTCAAGTTATAAGTGAGTTTTCCACTGCGTGGAGGATTGGCGCCCAACCCCATGTTCTTCAAAGGTCAACTATACTTCTTTCTGTGTGGATGGTACTAGTATGTATCTCCTTTGTACTGAACTGAACTCTTTTCAGTTGTATTTTTAAAAACCAATTTAAACTTGTTTACACAAGATAGGGGAATCTATTGGCTTTTATAACTGAAAAAACTCTCTCCATCTCTCATATCTGTTTTCCTATAAGTTGGCTTAGTTTTATGCTAGGCCATTTCTAGATAGTGGAAAGATGGCAACTCCATGTGTATGTCTTAACCAGCCTAACAACTTAAGCAGGAAAAAAGAGAACCCTGTTCTGTACATTCAGACAGAGGCCTGGAACGAATGTTTATTGAATCTCACAGGCCTTGCTAGGGTCTTGTGCCCACTCTTGAATCAGTCACTTTGGCCAGAGAATGCTGTATTCTTTTTGGTCAGGCCAGATTCATATGCCCATTCCTGAAGCTAGTGGGTGAGGTCATCTCCTTTTATTATTATTTTTTTATTGTTGTTCAATTACAGTTGTCCCAATTTTTCCCCTGTTGCTCTTCCCTGCCCTGCCACCACCCCACCCACCCCACTCTCTCACTCCCCATCCTGTTGTCCATCACCATCGTCCTCTATGCATGTTCTTTGACTAGACCCCTTCTTTCCCTCTGTTCCCCTTCTTTCTCTCTCTCCCCTCCCCTCTGATCATTGTCAGTTTGTTCCTTATTTCCATGTCTCTGGTTCTATTTTGCTCATTTGTTTTGTTCAATAGGTTCCACTTATAAGTGAGATCATATGGTATTTGTCTTTCACCACCTGGCTTATTTCACTTAGCATCATGCTCTCCAGATCCATCCATGCTGTCACAAAGGGTAGGAGTTCCTTCTTTCTGCTGCATAGTACTCCATCATGTAAATGTGCCATAGTTTTTTGATCCACTCATTTACTGATGGGCACTTAGGCTGTTTCTAGCACTTGGCTATTATAAATAATGCTGCTATGAACATTGGGGTGCATAGATTCTTTTGAATTTCAGGATTCTTAGGGTATAATCACAGCTCTAGGATCACTAGATCAAAAGGGAGATCATCCCCTTTTAAATATGTGGACTGAGATTGGGATGGATCCCCAAGAGAATAATGTGGGTGTTACGTTGAAAAATGAGGATGCTGTTTTAGAGACAGAAAGTAACAAGAGATCACTATACTTTTTGCATTCCTCTGGACATCAGAGTACTTTAGGATAGAAGTAGGGTGGTAGTCAGGTAACAGTGAGACAGTTTTTGTCCTCTACATAAATTAGGGTTAATAATTAAGTTTATGCAGTGATTAAGTTATGGAAAAGGCCTCTACAAGATTGTTGTTACTTTTAACACTAAATATGCAATTTCTTTGCATTATTAAACTCAACTAAATTATACATAACAAAAAATAAAGTACAGCAACATCTAACAGCACCATGCTGAAAGAAGACTAGACTATCTGCCTAAGTCATTACAGCTAATTAGCCTTTAGCTCTTATTCAGAAAACATGACAGAGGAACATGGAACAACTGGTAGAGATGCCTAAGAATTGTCAAGAAGTTTTTTTTTTAAGATTCTATTTATTTATTTTTAGAGAGAGGTGAATGGAAGGAGAAAGAGAGGAAGAGAAATATCAGTGTGTGGTTGCTTCTCTCGCACCTCCTACTAGGTGCCTGGCCTGTAACCCAGGCATGTGCCCTGACAGGAAATCGAACCTGGGACACGTTCACAGGCCAGCACTCAATCCACTGAGCGACACCAGCTGGGGCACAATTGTCAAGAAGTTTTATAGTCCCTCTTTCTCCAAAAAATAATGGTAACTTTTCTGATTTTCATTAGTTTATGTTAATATGATTCAGTAAGGAGTCTTACCTTAATAAATTAAAGGTAGACCAAATTTTCTTTTTTTCTCCTTTCCTTATACCCCTATCCTCACCTCTGCTAAGGCCTCTGTTCTTAAAGAGTTCAACATCCTTGTAAGCAGAATATTCATACCCTTTTTCTCTTCATCTGCTTTTCAGGGTTGTATTTCTATGCTGTGGCCTTAAAATTTCAGAAATGGGAGAAAGACTTTCAGGGAGCTCTGCTCATCCCATTGTGCTTCTGTGTCCCCTTTGCACTTGAGTGACGACATGTAATCAGAAGAGTGCAAATACAGGTTCAGTCAGCTCCACTAAATACCTTTGAGCCATATATCTATTTCATATTACACATTAGAAATTTGTGTTTTTTCAGTATTGTAAGAAATCAGATAAACAATGAAAGTCAAATATACAAGTAATCAAAGGTCATTTAGGGTTTTTTAAAAAAGATTTTATTTATTTATTTTTAGAGAGAGAGGAAGGAAAGGAAAAAGAGAGGGAGAGAAACATCAGTGTACAAGAGAAACATAGATTGGTTGCCTCTCACACACCCCCAACTGTGAACTGGCCCACAACCCAGGTATGCGCCCTGGCTGGGAATTGAACCAGCGACCTTTCAGTTTGCATGTCAGTACTCAATCTACTGAGCCACACCAGCCGGGGCAGATCATTTAGTTTTTAGTGGAAGAAATACCAGTAGTTGTAAGCCTAGGAGTAGGGATAGATTTTATTTTTATGTATATATCCCTCCAGAAAGTATACAGCCATGTTATATGGAAAATAGAGACATTTAGTGAAGAAGATACAAGATACAAGAAACATCATACATAGGATAATGATGCCTCAGTCCCCTTCAAAGTAGGCACCTTAGGACCTCACACAGTTCTCCCAATTGCCATCAGCTGCCCCATCGTATTTTCCTGAATCTCATCAACAGTCTGAAATCTCTTCCCTTTCAAAGGTGACTTTAGTTTTGGAAAAAGTCAGAAGTTGCAGGGCACCAAATCTGGGCTGTTGGAGGGGCCAAGTCACCTGGATGATATGATGTTTCACAAAAAAACTGCCTGAGATGTGATGCATGAGCAGGCAAGTTGTCCTGAAGAAGCTGCCAATCACCAGTTGCCCATAGCTGCAGCCTCCTGAATCATCTGAATAGTTTTTGCAGAGGAATGTTCAAGCTTAATGCAAAATTTGATACAGATTTGTTGCTCTACTCACTCAGTCATTTTGAATACAATGGCCACACAGTACACACGCTCACTTCAGGGAGTCTCCCACCCCCACTGACTAGTACAGTGAAGTTGTCAGTTGTTCACGCATGTGCATTCCAGTCCATTCTCCTTGGCTGCCAGGTTACATCAATATGCGCAGACCATTCTTGTTATATTACCAATGGCTGGACTTTTTCAGACAGACTGTTTGGTGGGGAGGGGGTGTCCCACAACATGCTGCTAATCTGGTTTCTGTCCTGATTTGTCAGTCCATGTCTGAGATACAGGCTTACATTTAGTTTATATGTAGCTGAGGAATTCCTAGCTCTAAAAATAGTCATGGCAGCCTGAGAAAGTGCCACCTTGTGTTCATGGTAAATGAGAACTAGTTGGCCAGCCTACAAATTTATGGGAAATCTGTAGCTTGCTGTATTAGTTTTAAGCATCACATTATTACATTTAGTAGGTGAGTTCCCTCTTTTTTTTTCCTACTTAACCTATTTCTTTAAGGTATAACAAATAGAAACATGTCAACAGATAAATTAATTCCAGCTGAACACTTTGTAAGCAGTTTTTGTCTTAGCCAACGCCAAAGCAGGCCAACTCCTTCCAGTTGGTAGGTTTGTAACCATTTTGCCAGAATGTCTTAAATCTTGGAATAGGAATGTTCAAAGTCTTACCAAAGCCTTTAAAAATGTGATATATTTGGGAAATGGAAAAAGAAACAACTATGGGTACATTACAACTGTTGTGTTATCGGACCTCTGCGTCTTAATACCTGTCCTTTCTATAGCCCTTCCCCCAGGTCTGGATGGAGGACACTTTAAAGTGAAATGACAGACCAGGAGAATAACAACAACATCTCAAGTAACCCCTTTGCTGCTCTTTTTGGCTCCCTCGCTGATGCCAAGCATTTTGCAGCAATCCAAAAGGAGCAGCTGAAGCAGCAGTCTGGTATGTGGAGGAGCCAGTAGCAGCAGATGAGGTGACCTAGAATGGGTCATCCCAAATTACATATTCTTTGAGTCCTTAATTACAATTGGAATTTAAGTTTGAAGCAGAACTTCTTTTTGCTTAGGGCAGAAGTGGGAGTGGGTGATTGTTCACTTTTGTCGTTTGTTTTGTTTTGAAGTCTTTTCCTCCCTGTCCTCCCCCTGCATAAAAAGGGACCAGATAACAGATGGTTCTGTAGTAACAGGGTTGTGACCCCAGACTCGAGCTGGTTTATTTTTTAAATTACCTAGTAAAAGTTATTTTAAAAAATCTTTTAACATAGGAAACGGAAGTCGTAGGCCGAAGTATGGAAAGCAAGTCACATGCAACTATAGAAAACAGATGCATATAAGGAAAAATTATAATAGTTTTTTGGCCTGTAGACAAATAAATTAGATGTGTTCTCAAGCCCAGTACTACAGAGTCAATCTCAAGTGAAATGATTCTTCTACTCCATGGAGTGGCCACTATCGTAGCTTACTGCTATTGTAACAGACTTCCAAGAAACTAGGATCCCTAGCCTTCATGTGAAAAAAAAAATCCCAATAATATCTCACTGATCAGAAAAATGGTTTTCCTCATCTGGGACCAAAATTAAGGTCAAGCCTAGTTTCCTGTTGTGAGAAGACATACAGACCAGAAGAATTAGGATGATGTTTCTCAAACTTACTGGTCTTCCAAGGGTATTTATAGTCCTTCAGGCCAGAAATTGTTCCCCTTGTATTACCTGCAAAAAGAATAATAGTATTTTTCTTTTTAGGAAAGGAGGAATGTTTATATTTTCCCTTTATTTAGTTTATTTCAAAAGTGTTCAGATACGTAGCTGAGTTATTACTTTGCTGTTTGTTTAGGATTGAATACAAAGGAGGTAAGGGGAAGACAGATGAGTTGTAGACAGGGTGATAGTTGAAGCAAGGGAGAAATCAATATAATGCTGACTTTCTGGGGGTGTATTTGTAACCACATGCTTCCAGAGGGATCAGGAGAGAAACAACAGGCAGTGTGCCTTTTTTAAAAAAGATTTTATTTATTTATTTTTAGAGAGAGGAGAAAGACAGGAGAGGAACATTAATTGGTTGCCTCTTGCACACCCCCAACCAGGGACCTGGCCTATAATCCAGGCCTGTGCTGGCGACCCTTCAGTTTGCTAGACAGTGCCCAACCCACTGAGCCACACAGTAAGGGCAGCAGTTCATCTCAACACTGACTTTTAATGTGACAGAAAGAGGCAGGTCTGGATCTCAGTCTCTGAAACCTCTCCCGGATTTCCAGAATACTGTTTCAGAAAGAGAAATCTTGGATTAGGAAATTGTAGGTAAGAAAGGAGAATGAGGAATAGGAAAAATAAGGAAATGAGAAGATGAAATTGATGAGTACGTGGAGGAGGGAAATTTTGCTAAGTAGGTTCTTAGCTCCTATCACTGTTGGAGTTCACAGAACTTAACAGTGTATGAGTAGAGTGACAGAACACCTTTCCCTCTGATTGCAGGTGGACATAAGGCTGACTAGAGTTTGAAGCACTGTAAGCACTAGGCAGTGGGGACAAATCAGGTCCACGCCCTTCTGTTACTATTGCATCTCATCATCTTAGTTTGTTGACACTGAGTTTATCGTGCCACCACGTCTAACCTGCTTTCTTTTCCACCAGCAGTTGGTGTGTTGCCAAAACTTTGTGCTTTATGTATTGAGCTTCCCTTTCGCTAAATTCACCACACCGAAGCAGCTCTTCGGAGAGTTTTGCCTGGGCTTTCCGAATGACCGTTTTGCCCGTAGCGAAAGCATATACAAACCTATGTGTGGCTTTTAGTGACAATACTACTTTTATACCCATTCACCACAAGTGCAATGCTGAGAGGCAGTCTTTTAAATCACTTCATAAAAAAGTAAAAGGATTTAATCAGTAAGAAAACAGTAACAAATCAAAGAATAAAGTATGCACAAGCAATTTATATACAATCAAATCATTTTAAAAGTCAGTCTCACTAAGTGGAAATGCTCATTAAAAACAATTAGATAGTATTTCTTTTTACCTATGATAGTTGTGAAGATTTAAACAGGTGTTTTCTCATATATTGTTGGTAAGCATGTAAATTAGAGCACTACCTTATTTTTTGGACTATAAGACATACTCCCCGCCACACACACACCAATTTGGGAGTAATAATGTTTGTTAATGCTGCTGTTGAGTTCTGTTTACATTTACATTGGTGAAATATTATGTTATTTATGTTATTAAATATTTTACCACATTTTTTGCTTCAAATTTTTTTTCCTATTTTCCTCCTCTAAAACCTAGGTGCATCTTATGGTCTGAAAAATACAGTATATCTGAGATAATTTGGTAGTGTATGTTAACTTTTAAATGTTCCAGTTCTCAAACCTAGCAGTTCTACTTCTACAGATTTAGCCCACAGAAATACTCATACGAGTGCACAAAAAGAGTAAGTTATTGTCTCTGCGGTGCTACTTGAAAGCATGAAAAATCGGTAACAACCAAAATGTTCATCAGCGGAGAAGTAGCTGCATAAATCACAGTGCATACATACAATGCAGTACACTGCAGCTGTTGAAAAGAATGAGGTAGGAGGCCTGTAAATGACTTAACAGAGAAAGGTGTTGGTACTGATTATGTTGAAAAAAGCAAACTGAGAAGCAGTATGTGCAGTATGATCCCATTTTTTATAAAAACTAAAAATCATAGAAATAAACATTAGCACCAGAATAGGAGAAAAATATGGAAAACTTTGCTAAGTTAAGGGGTTGTCCGTAGGGAACTAGTTTATTATAGGAGACTATTTATATTATATTTTCCTATACAGTTTGGAATCATAAAACAAATGTGTTCTGGCTGTTCTCCTTCCTCCCCATTTCTCCGGGAGCTTCATCTCACTTCCCCAGTCACCTGGCTGGGAAGGGTTCTCAGACATCCAGACCCCACCATAAAGGTGTTTCCTGATCCACAGGAGCAGGTGTTGGCACCAGGAGCATCCCTCTAGACCAACTATGCCGTGGACAATGCCCCTATAAACCAACAGATCCCAGATAAGAGTGACCACAGCTTGGTGGCCAGCTTCAACAACATTGGGAATCTCTCCACTCTCCTGAAGAATATTTATTTCTGAGAACATGCCATATGTTTTGCTACTAAATTGGAATCAAGGTTACAGTGGAAAATGCAAAGTGTGTGCAAGCAAATGCTTTTATTCAGTCTGGAATATTTTAAGAGCTTAAAGTTCAAGAAGCGCCTATCCCTTTTTAATTAATTAGACTGTCCTTTTAGACTGCTTATCTATTCTCGGATCAAGTCCTAAGCCAGGGAGTTTTAACTGCACTTTGAATATGTTACCAAGGTTATGGTTACCCCTGATGCATTTTCTGGAAGGAGTGGTGATACCTGTAGAAGCAATACTCAAGAGCCTGAGGAAACTCTGGATTTTTATTTCTGCAGCACCAATGTTATTAATAAAATTATTCTGCAGTCAGAAGGGTGTTCCATGAAGCATTTTCCGAATAGGATGTGACTAGTGAGGTCCTACAGATCACCATCTCCTGACAAGTCTTATTTCAAGTGATCTTCTTTTGGGAATGCAGGAAGCTCCTCCCATGTTGACTATCCCAAAAATTCTGATTTAATGAAATCATTTAATTGTAGTCACACCCAGGTCAACAGACACAAGATTTCTTTACTGAAACCCTCTGCAAAGGTATTAGTCCTATCTTGCAAGGTATCTATTTGGATAGATAACTAAGGATTCCTCTCATTACAGTATATGATTAGAAATGAAGATGGACAAATATGTTTTGTGGAATATTACTGCTGCCCTGATGAAGAGGTTCCTGAAACTGAATCTGAAGTATGACAATACAGTGTGACATTTATGTATACATTCATGATAGCTCATGTTCACATTCTTCATGATTTTGTATTGGATTTTCTAAAGGGAAGAAGCATGGGTGAGATAGGAGCAAGATCCTTGTACCCTAAAGTTACTGTGTATTTTGTAAGTAAATGTTTTCATATAGTCACAGATTACCCAATACTGGACTATCCTATGGTTCTGTCTTTTGAATTCATGGGAATTATTATGAGCCAAGATGAGTAAATTACATATTTTATTCCATTTAAGTAAGACATTTCAAAAGCCTGAAAATTTAAAGTTCGATGGGGCCATATATGAAATGTTTTTTTATTTATTTACTATTAGAAAAAGTAAAGGTGTATGGGCATTGCTTAGTAGTGTGAATTCTGGAGAATATGACTTAAAACAGTGATTCTTAAAGTGTTATGCCCATACCAACACCATCACCAACACCTAGAAACTTGTCAGAAACCCTGCAAGTGGGCCAGCAACCTACAGTTTAAAAAGTACCCCCCTTATCCCTAGAAATTCTGATATATGCTGAAGTTTGGAACTGCAGTGTTCAAGGATATTTTTAAAAACTAGCATTTAATTTCACTGAAGTGATTGCTTTTCTGTGTGATTTCTTCACAAATCTTCTGAAGCTTAGACATCACCAAACAAATCTGAATAATTATATGATTTATTTATAAAGTATTCATTTTGAAGAAATCCATGAACAAGTTATAAAACAGTCTTCAGAGTTATAGATTTTCTTCTTGTTCTCAAAACTGTTCAGTGTCGTGAGTACTGAAGTAAGTGCTTATTAGATACCTTCTATTTCCTTGTAAGAATTTCTCAACCAAACTAAGGTGTAGAAAGCCAGTTATTAAGTGATTTTCCATTTCTTGGGTAATTTGCAATAGGATAATTTTGTGGCATATAGATATTTAATAACATGTACCACTAAAAAATGAAATAAAAGTAAATAAAACAAATTTGTTCTCTTAAAATCAGGAAGAGGCCATATATTTAAAATAATTAAAGGCATATTGGTCTACTAGGTAATTTTTTATTCGTAAGATTCTGTAGGGAAAACCATGTTGCTAATTTTGGCAATGTGCAGTATAATTAATTATGAGTAGAAAGAATAAAACTGTTTTTTGTCCTTTGATTTGTAAAAAGTGGTAGGACATTTAGCCAGAGACTTCAGAGTCCTGTACTCAAGATATTGCCTAATACAACTCAATAGGAAAACAAAAAACAGACTTCCAACCAAGATGGAGGCATAAGTAGACACACTGTGCCTCCTCGCACAACCAAAAGAAGGACAACAATGATTTAAAAACAAAAAACAACCAGAACTAACAGAAAATTGAACTGTATGGAAGCCTGACAAGGAGTTAAACAAGGCACATTCATCCAGACCAGTGCCGGGGGGGGGGTGGCGGGGGGGCTGGGGGGGCAGAGAGGACTTGCAGCAAGGCAGCTGGTGGAGCCAGTGGTCCTGAGTTCAAGCACAGATAAACCGGAGGAACGGAGCAAGGCAGACTGTGCAGCCTATGGCTCCATTGCGGGGAAATAAAGCCTCAAACCTCTCATTGAAAACACCTGTGGGAGTTAAGGCACTGGCAGGAGAAACTCCCAGCCTCACAGCTGAGATTGTTGGAGAGACCCAGAGGGTCCTAGAATGTATACAAGCCAGCCCACCTGGGAATCAGCACCAGAAGGGCCCACTTCCCTTGTGGGTAGTGGGAGAAGTGACTGAAATCCGGCAGAGAGCAGAGCAAGCAACATTGTTCCCTCTTGGACCCCTTCCCCACAAACAGCATTGCGACGTAGTGACATGGGTTGCCCCACCCCTGTGAATACCTAAGGCTCTGCCACTTACTACATAACAGGTGAGCTGAGACAAAAAAATTTAAAAAAATGGTCCAAATGAAAGAACAGATCAAAGCTCCAGAAAAAATACAACTAAGCGGTGAACAGATAGCCAGCCTATCAGATGCACAATTCAAAACACTGGTAATCAGGATGCTCATGGGATTGGTTGAATTTGGTTGCGAATTAGATGGAAAAATGAAGGCTATGCTAAGTGAAATAAAGGAATATGTACAGGGAACCAGTAGCGATGGGAAGGAAACTGGGACTCATATCAATGGTGTGGACCAAAAGGGAGAAAGAAACATCCAACCAGAAAAGAATGAAGAAACAAGAATTCAAAAAAACAAGGAGAGGCTTAGGAACCTCCAGGACATTCTTAAACGTTCCAACATCTGAATTATAGGGGTACCAGAAGAAGAGGAAGAGCAACAAGTGGAAAAGTTATTTGAATAAATAATGAAGGAGAACTTCCCCAATCTGGCAAAGGAAATAGACTTCCAGGAAGTCCAGGAAGCTCAGAGAGTCCCAAAGAAGTTGGACCCAAGGAGGAACACACCAAGGCACATCATAATTATATTAGCCAAGGTAAAAATGAAGGAGAGAATCCTAGAAGCAGCAAGAGATAAAGGGACAGTTACCTACAAAGGAGTTCCTATAAGACTGTCAGCTGATTTCTCAAAAGAGACCTTACAGGCAAGAAAGGGCTGGAAAGAAGTATTCCAAGTCTTGAAAATCAAGGACCTACATCCAAGATTGCCCTATCCTGCAAAGCTCTTATTTAGAATGGAAGGGCAGATAAAGCTCTTCTCAGATAAGGTCAAGTTAAAGGAGTTCATCATCACCAAGCCCTTATGAAATGTTAAAGGGATTTATTGAAGAAAAAGAAGGTAAAAAAATATGAACAGTAAAATGACAGCAAACTCACAGTTATTAACAACCACACCTAAAACAAAAGCAAACAACTAGAACAGGCACAGGATCACAGAAATGGATATCACATGGAGGGCTATCAACAGGGGAGGAGGAGAGAGGGGGAAAAGATACAGAGAATAGCATAGATGGTAGGTAGAAAATAGACAGGGGGAGGGCAAGAATAGTATGGGAAATGTAGAAGCCAAAGAACTTAGAAGTATGACACATGGACATGAACTGAAGGGGGGGAATGTGGGTGGGAGGGGGTGTGCAGGGCAGAGGGGAATAAAGAGGGGGAATGGGACCATTGTAATAGCATGATTAATAAAATATATTTTAAAAACAAAGTAAAAAGTAGGCAGAGGATCTGAATAGTGCAGATGACCAATAGATACATGAAAAAGACTGTTGATATAACTATCATTGAAACTACAAATTAAAACCACCATGTGATATCACCTCATATCTGCTAGGATGGCTATTATTAAAAAGGCAAGAAATAAATGTTGGTGAAGATGTGAAGAAAAGGGAACTCTTTTGCACTATTGGTGCAAAATGTTGGTGGGAATGCAGATTGATGCAGCCACTACAGAAACAGTGTGAAGATACCTCAAAAAATTAAAAATAGAACTATCATATGACCCAGCAATTCCTCTTCTGGGTATTTATCTAAAGAAAACAAAAACAGTAACTCGAAAAGATACATGCACCCTCATGTTCATTGCAGTATTATTTTCAAACACCAAGATGTGGAAACAACCTAAGGGTCCCTCAACAGAAGTATAGATAAAGAAAATGTGATCTATACAGACAATGGAATACTATTCAGCCATAAAAAAGAAAATCTTACCATTTGTAACAACATGGATGGACCTTAAGGGTATTATGTTAAGTGAAATAAATCAGATAGACAAATATTGTATGATATCACTTATATGTGAAATGTTTAAAAGTCCTGGCCAGGTAGCTTAGTTGATTAGAGCATTGTCCCAATATGCCAATGTGTGTTCAATCCCTGGTTGGGACACACATAAGAAGTAACCAATGAATGCATAAATAATTGGAACAACAAATCAATGTATCTTTTTCTCTCTCCCTTCCTTTCCTCCCTTCCATCCCCCCCTTCCTCTCTCTAAAATCAATAAATAAAAATATTATAGAACGGAAAAAGAGCTCATAGGTACAGAGAACAGGTGGGGGCTGGGGGTGAGCATAAGGGCTGAAAGGGGATCAAAAGGTAAGGACTTTTCAACTGCAAAGTAAGTCCATGGGGATGTAATTGTATAGCATGTTGACTGTAGTTCTGTAGTTAATAATATGGTATTCTATATTTGAAAGTTGCTAATAGAGTAGATCTTAAAAGTCTTATCACAGGAAAAAATTTTGCAACTATGTATGTTAATGAATGTAAACTAGATTTAGTTTGGTGATCATTTCGCAATATATACAGATACTGAATCTTATGTTACACACCTGAAAGTAGATAATGTTATATCTCAATTTTTTTAATATTGCCTGATTTGAGATGTTCACTAATTAGGTGATTAACTTGTTTCACATGCAAAATTATCCTCCTCTTGGTTACATTTATTATTTTTGGTAATATGCATGATTTTCTTAAAAAAGAGGAGTATAACTGTTAATGGCTTACATTTTTTGACAGATGAACTCCCAGCTAGCCCGGATGACTCAGATAATAGTGTGTCAGAGAGCCTGGATGAATTTGATTACTCTGTGGCCGAGATTAGCCACTCATTCCGTTCACAGCAGGAAATATGTGAGCAACTCAACATCAATCACATGATCCAAAGGATCTTCCTCATTACTCTGGACAATAGTGAGTTACAGACTTTCAGCCAGTGTATTCATTATACTGCCCTTCCTTCCTGGGCTAGGGACTTGCTCTTAGAAATCTGTTGTATCTAATAGCTAAACAAACCCACTTTACTCCCCAGAACACAAGGCTTATATTTTAGTGAAGCTTTGATATAACCTAAAATCAGTACTTAGACACAGATGGAACTTTCATTCCCACTTTGATACTGACTGGGCTATGTAGCTATTTGCCTTTACTACCTTAAAGAGGAAATGGGAATGAGTCCATTTTCTTCTCAGGGGTGACCTAAACATTTAGATCAGAACCCCAAGATGTATGAGATGGTGTTTTCCCTCTGTGCCTTATCTGTTGTTAAATCCACAGTTAGTACTAATGTCTGGGATTTGCTCTTTTTGTTCAAAAAATTTTAAGACGTTTTTTATTTATTTATTTTTGGAGAGGGGAAGGGAGGGAGAAACATCAATGTGTGGTTGCCTCTGGTGCACCCCCTACTGGAGACCTGGCCCACAACCCAGGCATATACACTAGACTGGGAATTGAATCAGCAACCCTTCGGCTAGCAGGCTGGCATGGCACTCAGTCCACTGAGCCACGCCAGCCAGGGCTGGGATTTACTCTTTAAATATCATGATGTTAGGTTTATAATAAGCCCAGGCTCTTTAACTAGGGGGGACAGCGGATTTGAAATCTTTAGATACTGCTTTATAAGTCATTATCATTCTGATATTATCTGAGTCAAACTTGGAGTTCAAGAGAAGTGCTGTCAAGATCAGTTGTCTGTATAAAACAGAAACATTATCCTTAACCTACCAGATTAAAACCATTTCCCAGGTGACCCAAGCTTGAAAAGTGGGAATGGTATCCCCAGCCGCTGTGTATATTTGGAAGAAATGGCAGTAGACCTCGAAGATCAAGACTGGCTCGATATGAACAACATTGAACAGGTAACATTCATATATTTCTTGTATGTGCCTTCAACAAAAATTAGCCATGCAGTTGAACTCTGCTAACCTTTCTCCAGCCATTACTCTGCTTACCTCCATCTCTTCCACTGTTTGTGGTGGTCATCTTTTGGAACCTTATCAACCATGGTCACCTGTCCAAATCTACCCATTAAGGCCAATTAAAATGTCATCTTATTTCTTTCTTTTTTATATCTTTTCCATAATCAAAACAGGCATTTTACCTTACAGGTACCTAAGTAACATTAAAAGAATAAAAGTTTGGTAGGGAAGACACTTGACAATTTGTAGTTTAACTTTGTGTGTTTAAATTACCTTTATGATACCAGCAGCATGGAAACAAGGAACAGACTGACAGCAGCCAGAGGGGAGTGGGACAAGGGTGGAAAGAAGAGATAGGGACCAGTCAAGGAACACGCGTGAATGACCCATGGACGTGGACAACAGGGTGGGGAGTGATGGGGTAGGGAGTTGCTGAGTGGAAGAGAGAAAAGGGAGACAATGGTAATAGGACAACAATAAAATATTTAATTTAAAAATGTCCAAAGATAAAAAAGAAATAATCACAAAAACATAAATTACCTTTATAATAAAGTCTGAGTGAGATCAGCAATCACACAGAATAATAGATTTCATATAAGTTTAATTGGTGATTTTCTACACCCTTCAGCAAATATTGTTTTCATGCCTATTCTGTGCTAGGGGCTGTACACTTGAGCTTGATTTAGGATAACTTTAAATATATACAATTATGTTGTATATATAATATTTTCTAAAGTAATTAGATACTAGGTCCTATTTTTCCTATTTAACTCTATATCCTGTGACTCTTGCAATAACCTGTGTCAGAATTACCATTTACATCTTGATGGTCTAGGGTTAACTTTGCAATGGTTTAGAGTTTTTGGTTTTTTTCTTAATAGGCTGTCTTTGCTCGCTTATTACTTCAAGATCCAGGCAACCACTTGATCAGCATGACTTCTACTACAACATTAAATCTGTCTGCCGATAGAGATGCAGGAGAGAGGCACATTTTTTGTTATCTTTATTCCTGCTTCCAGAGAGCCAAGGAAGAGGTAATAATAATAATTCCCACTAAGTACTGTATTGTCTTTTGGGTATGACTTTAACATGTAAGCCAGAGAGTTAGATCAATGTCTTTTATATCAGTTTATATACATCATAGTCCATCTGTAACTAAATATTAGCCGTTATTAGTTGGCCTCTTTAAATTTTAGTCTTTTTTTTTTTGCGGCTTAGGATCCACTCCTTTCCCTAGTGAACCAGAGCTTCTTATTCTCTCTACAAACCTCTTTTAAAAAATCACACACTTAAAAAAGTTCTGATAAATTCATTTCCCCTGAGGTGTAAATAACAGAGTAGAACAAGCTTGGTCATTTCCAGGATTGGAATTCTAATAAGTAGGTGATTCCTTAAACCAAAGAATGAATTCTCCTGAATTTTCAAGCATCCAAGGGAGAACACTATTGTTTTGGAATACAGTATCTTTTCCATTCTCTTTGCTATGTACACCCTTATTCCAGGTCATAGAACTAGACTCTTCCTTCTCTCCTCTGTGCTGTTCCCAGATTACCAAAGTCCCAGAGAACCTGCTGCCCTTTGCGGTGCAGTGCAGGAACCTCACCGTGTCCGACACGCGAACCGTTCTTCTCACCCCGGAAATGTATGTTGATCAAAACATCCATGAGCAACTGGTAGATTTGATGTTGGAAGCCATCCAAGGAGCCCGTGAGTACATAAGCAAGATCTGTGAGCTTCTACGTTTTGATTTCCAAATTTAAAATTCCTCTAAGTGCATTGGAAAACCTCAGAGCCACTATGGTTCCAATAAAAATTAAGGAAGAGAGTTCATACTTTCACTTTTGAGGTTGAATATTAGTAGAATTATCCAAAGCATATATAAAAATTTCTGTGACCTCCTTTCTCTCTCATTTGCCTCTTGTTAGATTTTGAAGATGTAACTGAGTTTCTGGAAGAGGTCATTGAAGCCTTGATATTGGATGAGGAAGTTCGAACATTTCCAGAAGTCATGATTCCAGTGTTTGACATTTTATTGGGCCGAATCAAAGATCTAGAACTCTGCCAGATCCTGTTGTATGCATATCTGGATATTCTTCTGTATTTCACTAGGCAAAAGGATATGGCAAAGGTAAATCTGAAAGGTGGTAAATAAATAGTTGAGCTGGAGATTTAATAATTTATACTTCCCTATCCTGACAGCATTATAATATTACCTATTGAATAAGAGAAAAATGTATTAGTTGTCGGTACACTTAACTCTTTGAGGCCCACTCACCCCATCGAATTTACTGTATTTTGCCGTGTATAATGCTCACTTTTTGCCCAAATTTTTGAGGGAAAAATGAAGATATGCATTATACATGGGTAGTACTAATTCCATATGTATATAAATGTTTTTAATTCTTTTATTTATGCTTAATGTGTTAAAAGTATAACTCTAGAAAGCAATACTGATATCTGTATGCAACATAATACTCTGGAATATGCTAATCAATTTTGTTTCTGAATATAAAAAAATAATTGGATTAAACCATTAAAATGGCCCTGGCTGGTGTGGCTCAGTGGATTGAGTGCTGGCCTGAAAACCAAGGGGTCACAGGTTCGATACCCAATCAGGGCACATGCCTGCGTTGCAGGCCAGGTTCCCAGTAGGGGGTACTCAAAAGGCTACTACACATTGATATTTCTCTCCCTCTCTTTCTTCTTCCCCTCCCCTAATAAATCTAAAAAAAAAAAAAAAATTAAACTTATTAAATAAATAAAATCTAAAAAAACAAAATTAAAACAATTTTTTCCTGAAAGTTTGGGCCAAAGACATATTTGCATTATACATGCAAAATATGGTGTGTCATCATACAAACAGATAAATAGGACTTACCTTCTCCTACAGGTTTTTGTAGAATACATTCAACCCAAGGATCTTAGCAATGGACAGATGTACCAGAAGACCTTGCTGGGAGTAATCCTGAATATCTCCTGCTTATTGAAGACTCCGGGTGTAGTAGAAAATCATGGCTATTTCTTGAATCCATCTCGTTCCAGTCCCCAGGAGATCAAAGTACAAGAGGCCAACATCCATCAGGTGGAACTGTTTACAGTCTATACCAGCCTCCTACCCTAGATTAAGTAGTTTCGCAGGTGCAGATAAGGCCGCTTGAGCCTCTTTGGAAAAGGTTGATCTGGTTGGCTTTCTACTGTAATCATGTGAAGAAGGTGCCCTCTTTAGAGCGTGTGCTGAGAGCCCAGGACAAACCTTAGTGTGGTTTAGAGAGCAGCTGCTGCTCTTCGTCCTGTGCTGTAGCACAGCCTCTTCCTTTCAGCCCTCGTCTTCTCCAGTGTCTTTCTTACCACTTTAGCTCCTAAATCTTCTGACTGAACTCCAGCCTATAAACCAGTTCTTCCCTTTCCCTCCTTCCTGTGTCCTCTCTGTTTGGGCTTCTTAGCATAAGTTCTAGTAGAAGTCTGGCCAGAATGAGGGAGTAAACTGTTGAATTGGGGGTAGTTTAAATCTCCCACCATTACAACTCTCTAAAGCACAGGTTTACAGATTACAGCAGTAGCCAAATCCTGCCGGCCATCTGTTTTTGTAAATAGTTTGCCCATTTGTACATGTGTTGTTTGTGGCTTGATTTCATGCCGTAATAGTAGAGTTGAATGTTTGCTACAGAGACCATATGGCATGCAAAGCCAAAAATATTTATCATTTAACCCTTTGCAGAAAAAGATTACTGACCCTACTCTAAATGCTATCTGCAGTTTGGCAGTTCATCAGAAAATCTCTCGTAAGTGCCCAGAAAAAAATTTTTTTTAATCAGAACTTGGGGTAAGGAACAAGGATAGTGAGAAAAAGATTAGGATTGACATATTTTTAGAAATTGCTTGTGGCTAAGGTTTGGGAGTAACAGATAATTAGGATTGTGAAACTGGAATGTTCTGTGGTTATGTTTTCTGGTTAAACAGTTCATGGCTCAGTTCCATGAAAAGATCTACCAGATGCTGAAGAACTTACTCCAGCTCTCTCCAGAAACCAAACACTGTATCTTGTCGTGGCTTGGAAACTGTTTGCATGCAAATGCAGGCCGCACCAAGATTTGGGCCAATCAGATGCCAGAAATCTTCTTCCAAATGTATGCCTCGGATGCCTTCTTTCTGAATCTGGGTGCTGCTCTCCTGAAGCTGTGCCAGCCATTTTGCAAACCCAGATCCTCTCGTCTCCTCACCTTTAATCCCACTTACTGTGCCCTGAAGGAATTGAATGATGAAGAACGAAAAATTAAAAATGTACACATGAGAGGTAGGGGAGTACTGGGCTTCCCAAAAGTGTGTGTGTGTGATGTGCGCGCGTGTGAGAGAGAGAGAGAGACATCTAAGGTGCTGATGTCCATGCTGTTTCTCACAAAGGTGCCTCTTTCTGACAGAAGATGAGGCAGACAGAAGAGTCATTATAAACTTTACAAGGGCAGACTTTTAAAAATAAAACTGGTAGCTTTTAGATATTGTGCTTTAGGGAGACCTTTTCTCTGAATTTAGCAGCCTTGGGTATTCATTCATTCTTTCTTTTAAAAATGAATAAGGCATAGTCCCTGTCATTTATAAATTCAAAACCTCCAGAAGAAAACCAGGCAGATATATTAACAGATAATCATAATATGATATATGACTAAGCTATGGGAATGCAGAGGAAGGAGTGAGAAGTACATTTTACAGAAGTTCCAAGTTTTCACAGCTGAGCCATGAGAGATGAGATGCATTTATCAGGCGAAGAAGCAAAAGAATCTCTTTATACAGAGGGAATAACAAGTATAGAGGCACAAAGCTATAGAGAGGGTTGACTAAGTAATAGTGAAAAGGTCATTGGGGCCATTGCTGAAGCAAGGAGTAGGTGGGGGAAGGGAAAGGTATGGGAATGGCAGGAAATGAGTCTGGGGAGGCCAAAGATTGTGGCCAGATTAGAGAAAACTTGAACAATACAGAGAAGTGAAAAGAAAATAAATCATTTATAATTCTACCACTCAGAATGAATCCTGTTTAATTTTGGTGTACATTATTTCCTCCCAGTTTTATAACTCTTTTAGCTATAGAAGTAATACATGTTCAAAAGCAAGTAATCTTAAATGCAGAAAAGCACAAAATAAATACAAATGACTTACTGTCTAATGCTTGAAAAATCCACAGTTATCTAGTATTTCTCTTAATTTTCAGTGATTTCATGATCAAGCTAAAGAAATTTAACTGCATTTTTATAGATCTCGAGAAGCCAAAAGATATCTTTAGACAAGGGAGTGGTAATGTGATAAGAAGATATTACCAAAAAAAAGAAGAAGAAGAAATCACTAGTAGCAGTATGGAAGTTGAACTAGAGTTAGGGGGCCCTGGAGACCAGGATAGATGTTGTTGGCTAGCCACCTACTGTTCTTTTTAACTTCTTTAAGGTTTGGACAAAGAAACCTGTTTGATCCCAGCTGTACAGGAGCCGAAGTTTCCCCAGAATTACAACCTTGTAACAGAGAACCTTGTCCTCACAGAGTATACCTTATACCTGGGATTCCACAGGTAATTCTTCTGATGTCATTAGGAAACAACTGTTTAGTGATACTGATAACCAGAAAGTTCAATGTGAGTCTTAATACAATCTCACTTTCTTCTGAAGGCTTACATTGGAATCTAATAGGAAAAGGGCATTATATACATGTATTTATGTTTACCTGAATTGATGGTCCAGATAACTTGAATTAATTTTTTTTAATTATTGACCTGTTAAGCTGTTTAAAATTAAAAATACACCCTTCATATTTTTCTCTAAAATTGCAAATTTTTAAATCACTATCTTCCTATTGTCATCTGTGAAAGTGGAATTGTTTTCATTTAATGTTTTACTTTCTGCTCTTGAATTTTTGTTACTTATTACTCCAGATGAAAAAAGACCAAGCTCCACTCTGTGATATAGAGACAAAATTGATAAAATTAAAGAAATGTTTATAAGGGATTCCAGTAAGATCAGTAGGACCACAAAAGATCTTTGTTTCAGAGATAAAGAGGAGTCTATAAATATGAAGATTTGAGAACTAGAGTGTATGACTTTTAAAAATGGTCTTGGTTCTAGCTAGCTATAGTCATTCTAGGATTTTCCCCCCTCTGATTCAGCTGATTGTTGACTACAAGTATAAATAAGAGAAAATAGCTACTCACTCACAGTTATAGTCTATAGGTAGGAGTATTGAGGATAGCAATTTTTTTAATGTTTTACTCATTTATTTATTTTTAGAGAAAAGAGAAGGGAAGGAGAAAAGGAGAGAAACATCAATGTGTGGTTCTCTCGTGCCCCTCAAGTGCCCCCTACTGGGGACCTGGCCTGCAACCCAGGCATGTGCCCCAACCAGGAATTGAACTGGCTACCCCTTGGTTCTCAAGCCAGCACTCAACCCACTGAACCACACCAGCCAGGGCTGGATCGCATTTTTTAACACCTTCTCAGGATACTTAAATAGACACAGAGCACTTTTCAAATTTCTTAAAAAATGAAATTAAATTTTTATTAGAGAGTTTTTTTATCCCTGTCATTGACGTTTTAAATGAGACAAGAGATAACAATTCAGCATGTGTTTTGACCTGTTCAAGCACCTAGATTCAAACACAAAAACGAATGTCATCTAGTTTCCCAATATAGACTACCTAGCCCCAGACATTATCTACAGGGCTAACGAAGATGATTTTGGACTATACACAAAGAGAAAACTATCTATAGCATTGAATTATGGGTCTTCCTTTCATTATAGAACATTTACCTGACCCTTTATGGAAAATAATTTAATATTGAACAGCAGAAGGCTGGGAGCCACTGTTTTTAGATTGCATCCCAGGTGGCTACTTGTTTATATGTGGTCATTACCAATGTAGAGTCCTCTTTCACCCTTCACTTTTCTTCTAACCATGGGTAGACTGTCCATTAACCACATCTAAATACAATCACTGTATTTGTGTGTTGTCAGACTTTCCTGCTGGGCTTCTTGTACTTTGCTTAATAGTTATTTATTTGACTTAATAACAGCCCAATCTACACTCTGCTCAACCAAGCTAATGTTCTTTGAAGGCTGCTAAATACTCGTAATTACCTTTAATTATGTTGAATACTTGGTAACATTTTTCCAGCACTATGCCCCCTGCCTCTGTCTTATCAGTAATTTTCATGAGTACCTTCTGTATCATCATAATTGCAGCTCCCTACCTACTAAAAGAGATACTAGAATAAAAAATGAGGATTTGTATTTCTAGAATGATCTGTACTCGACTATTTCTGTATGAACTTCCTGACCCAGTCTCTTCTGCTTACTTGGGGGCAGGTTGCATGATCAGATGGTAAAAATCAACCAAAATCTGCATCGACTACAGATTGCCTGGCGGGATGCTCAGCAGAGTTCTAGCCCTGCTAGTGACAACCTCCGTGAGCAGTTTGAACGACTGATGACCATCTACCTTTCTACCAAGACTGCCATGACTGAGCCACAGATGCTGCAAAACTGCCTAAATTTGCAGGTGTCCATGTCTGTTCTACTAGTTCAGCTGGCCCTGGGCAATGAGAGCTCACAGCTGATCGAGCTGACTTTTCCTCTGCCAGATGGCTATGGCTCTTTAGCTTATGTGCCAGGTAAGTAGGGTCTTCCTCAGTAACTTCCTGTTTGTAGCCCTCTAAGTTTAACTGGGTCACTTTGGAAATTCAGTCCTCAAAATAGTTTCTATAGTTATTATTTAACTGTTTTTGGACAAGCTACTCATACTTGAGTAAATAAATATTTACTGGTAAAAGCATAGGGGAACTAACAGCTTTGTACTTGGCCTTGTGTCCTCACTGCTCCGCATATCAGAAAACAGTCTTCAAAGGACTAAGGGCAGCCAAGGTTTTCAGAGCCATTAATTTCTATCATTAATATTGTTTGTTGTTTAACTTGGAAATTTATCTAACTCACCCTGTGCTATTCTCTAGGGGGGAAAAAATCATCTCCTATTGGTTAACCCAGAAGAGAGATTATATGTGTATATATGTCAGTGAGTGGTTGACAGGTATTGTCCATCAAAATCAAATACTTTCTTGCCATGGCGGGTGTGGCTCAGTGGATTGAGCATGACTAAAGGGTCATCAGTTTGATTTTCAGTCAGGGCGCATGCCTGGGTTGCAGGCCAGGTCCCCATTAGGGGGCGTGTGAGAGCAACCACACACTGATGTTCCTCTCCCACTCTTTCTCCTTCCCTTCCCCTCTCTCTAAAAATAAATATATAAAATCTTTTTTTTAAAAATCAAAAACTTTCTTGATCACTGTATTATTCATCTATTTCTGAGTAACAAATTACCCCAAAACATAGAAGCTTGAAAGTGACCAACATTATCTCACAGTATCTGTGGTGTCAGGAGTCCAGGAGCAGCTTAGCTGCGTGGTTCTGACTCCTGAGTCTCTCATGAGGTTACAGTGAAGGCCACAGGACTCTGAAGGCTCGAGCAGGACTGAAGGATCTGCTTACAAGCCTAGTCATGTGGCTATTGGCAGACCTCAGTTGCTTGCTGGCTTGTTTTCTAGACCACACAAGTCTCTCCTTAGTACTACTCATGATATGGAAGCAGGCTTCCTCCAGAGCAAATGACCAAAATGGAAGCTGTTGGCTTTTATGAACTAATCATGAAAATGATATACCATCACTTCTGTAGGCCTCAAGGTATGTTTTGTACCCTGGAAGAGTGTAGGAGATGACACACAAAGGCATGAATACCAGGAGGTAAGGGCCATCCTGGAGACTGGTGGGCATGGTCACCCAATGAATCTTTTACTCAAGATTCTTCATGCTTATAAAGGGTTATTTAGTACACAGTTATCCTTGAGTGTGGAAAAATATTGTATCAGTATACTTACTTAAATTGCACTGGTATATTAACAATATTTTTGTGTCTCTACTGTTCTTGTATTACTTGGATAAAAATTAAAATTGAACATTTAAAGTAGATTCTACATTTATTAACTTATCGCCATTCCTAGTACCTTCAAGACATTTGGGTTTTGTTAACCTTCATTAAGTACACTGTAGAATTTGTAAATATAAAGAGTCAGATATTTGGCTAATTCCAATGCAATTTTTTTTTTCAGAATTTTTTGCAGATAACCTGGGCGATTTCCTCATTTTTCTCCGCCGCTTTGCTGATGACGTCTTAGAGACATCAGCAGATTCCCTGGAACATGTGCTTCACTTTATCACCATTTTCACTGGAAGTGTAGAAAGGTGAAGTGCTAAAAGCTTGACTGTCACTGTTTAGGGGATGCAAAACATTCAGAAGACTTACAAACCAAGAAATAAACAAGTCTGACTCATCAGGGGTTGCCTTCACAAGTTGTGTTAACATTAATGGATCACCTGACCATCCTTGTGGGCACCAAAAAATCTCATTCTTGAGAGGCAAAGGACTGTGCTCACAGAAAATTTGAATTTGCCTATAAGGCGCCTGAGAGGAATTGCATTGCTAGTCCTTGGTTAAAATGGTTACCTTAATGCAGAAGCCTTACCGGTGGCAGCCAGGTGCCAGTGATCTTTTAATAATCGTATGATACAGTTTGCTCTTGAAGTCCTGAGTTGGATGAGCGATAAACCTAGGTAAATGACTTCTAAACTCAAGTCTTTCTCATTCATAGCTCCTAGTCTTCTTTCCCAAAGGAAGATATTCATTGACCTGTAGAGATGCTTCTCTTGACTTTTTTGGTGTCTAAGCCAAAGGAAACAAACAGTGTGTATATAAATGAAGATTTGCTACACAAAGAAAAGAATGATCCACAGTCCCCAGAGCCACGTCAGTGAAAAGTAGGTAAAAACCAACCCTTCACTGAGCCGAGCAGCTCTAATGAGAAAATATAAATCAGCACATATTTGAGGCACACATGGTAGGCATTGTCAGTAATGTAAAATAATTATATCCTGGCTCT
Source organism: Tonatia bakeri (assembly GCA_004024845.1). NCBI lineage: Eukaryota > Metazoa > Chordata > Mammalia > Chiroptera > Phyllostomidae > Tonatia > Tonatia bakeri. The sequence goes on from PVIA01006679.1 coordinate 26,176, forward strand.
TGATTTCAGAAAGCTTGGAAAGGCAGGTTTATCCCAGGTGAAAAAGAGAATAGTAAGCAATCAAGAATGTCTTATCAAGCCCTGGCTGGCGTAGCTCAGTGCATTGAGCATGGGCTGCGAACCAAAGCATCACAGGTTCAATTCCCAGTCAGGGCATATGCCTGGGTTGCAGGCCACAGCCCCCAGCAACCGCACATTGATATTTCTCTCTCTCTCTTTCTCCCTCCCTTCCCTCCTTAAAAATAAATAAATAAAATCTTTTTAAAAAAAAAGAATGTCTTATCATAGACAAGTACACAGAATGGCTAAAAATTAAACACAAACTTAAGTACTCACCCTCATTCTTGGTAAGCTGTGACCTCAAAAGTTGAATGGTATCCCCTGCATTATGCCCTAGAAATTGACAAACTTAAAACTGCAGAATCCTGTTTTTCTCCCACATAGGTAGCATAGAATGTTTTGAGTCCTGTGGAGAGAATACCATAAAAAATTTGACTCCTTGGCTTGGACTGACTTAGTCTTGGAGTAATCTACATGGGCCACTTACCTCTAGTGCTTTACAAAACTCAGATCTGAGCATTTCTCCCAGTTTGGCACTATAACGAGATTCTGACTGTCCAGAAGTGAAAACACTGCAAATAATAAAAGGTTACGCCTTCATGGAGTTTGAATCTGAAGATGTTACCAAGGTAGTTGCTAAAACAATGAACAACTACCTTTTTGGTGAAGTCTTGAAGTGTTCTTTTATACTTGAGAAAAGTACATGAGGAAGTTTATAGAGAGTGGCATACCCATCTAAGAAGCCATCATATCCAGCAGTCAAACTGTAAAACCAGAACCAGACACATCTTCAAAGGCTATGAATGGAGAAGCCATTTGAAAAGAAAGAATTACTCAGGAAGAGATTAGCTAAGAAAGCTAATTAATTACAATTTTCCTTCTAAGTAAAAATTAATTAAAATTTTCCTTCATTGATTTTACTTAAAAATTTAAAAAGCAATGCTTCAAACATTGATCTTCAGAAATCTGCAAACAGCCAGGCTTTCCCTAAGAAGAAGAAAAAAGAGGTTTCAGTCACTTTTAACACTCCAGAGAAGACTGCATGACCAGGGTTCCATACCAGTGTGTACACCAATGGTTTTGGAGAAATGAAAATCTAAAGTGGCTGAAATAAATGATGATGAAGGTAATGAGAGTTTTCAAATAGCCCTTATCTGGCTTAAAAGAAGAAAAACAATAGACTGAAACATCTACATGTTCAAGGAAAAAAAGATGAAGAAAAAGTTGTCAGTGATTCTGAATATAATACTTCTGGAAAATGTGATTTTATTATGAGGCCTGATTTTTTTTTTCTTGTATTTAAGTAGATACAATGTAATGCAACTGTTGACAAGGTTAATGGGGGTTGTGGAGGAACACTTTTGGGGTCCCAGTCAGTAAGAAAAGCCGTAATTTTGGCTTGCCTGCCCTGGCCGAAATAAACCAGCTTATAGTAGTCAGGCTCAAGCTGCATTTTTGCCCCAGTCTCTTAGTTTTCTTTGTAGATTCTGTATCTTTAGTTACTCTTCCTGGATAGAAGGGTCATCATTCATTTCAGGTTTAAGCACTAAACTGCAGTCTTTGTTGTTAACCATCAAATAAAGAAAATTAAATCTTGAAAAAAAAAATCTACCAGCTCATCTTGCTTTCTGCCCTATTTGCAGGATGAAGAATCCCCACCTAAGGGCCAAACTGGCTGAGGTGTTGGAAGCAGTGATGCCCCACCTGGATCAGACCCCAAATCCCTTGGTATCCAGTGTGTTCCACCGAAAACGTGTGTTTTGCAACTTTCCCTATGCACCCCACCTTGCAGAAGCTCTAATCAAGGTCTTTGTGGACATTGAATTTACAGGTAAAGCAGTTTAGAACTGAAAAGCTGATACTTGTGGAGTTTCATAGCTTGAACAGTATTTGAATATCAGAAAAGTATCATTTATTGTGCCAGCCTTGATGCCAAGTGCATAGTCATGAATTTTTTACATGAGACTTGTAAAAGTCTCATGAATTTTACACATATTCTCATGAATTTGTCACTGTCTGGGAAGTTTTACTGTATTATCCTCACTTTACATGTGAGGACATGGATCCTGGAAAAGATTAAGTTATTCATCATACAACTAAGTGATAGGCTCAGGTCTGTCTCACCTTAAAAACACACACACACACACACACACACACCCTTATCAGCTTTGTTATATTGCTTGATTAAATCATACTCAAACAAATTAGGCCATCCAATTAAAACTTGAGCCTTTATTTTCTCTGCTGTTGCAGAATACTGAATAATGAGACAGTACGCTGGTTGAGGCATTCTTTCATCCAGACTGTCTACTCTCTAGCCGTCTAATTGTTAGACTAAGGATAACAGCAGGTGCCCTGGCTGGTGTGGCTCAGTGGATTGGGTGACGGCTTGTGAACCGCAGGTCACTGGTTCAGTTCCTGGTTGGGGTGCATGCCTGGGTTGTGGGCCAGGTCCCCGGTGGGGATGTTCGGGAGGCGGCCACACATTGATGTTTCTCTCCCTTTCTTTCTCCCCCTCTTCCCCTCTCTGAAGATAAGTAAATAAAATTTAAAAAAAAAAAAACAGCAGGCAACATTCCCTTTCTCCTCTGGCCTTTGGAGATCTACTCCTGAGATGCTGTTTGAGTGAATAGTACCCCATCTCAATTGGTAAACAAAATGTTAAGCAGTATTTAAGACCCCTTTTAAAGGGAATGCCCTACTATCCAATGACAAATACAACATTTTTAATTTTATTTTTCAATTACAGCTTACATTCAGTATTATTTCATATTTCAGGTGTACAGCATAATGGTTAGACCATCATATACTTTATAAAGAGACATTTAACATTTTATTGACTGCCTTTCCATATTTGGATTTTGACTTTGTCACTTGCTTACCTGAGCCTTGGTTTCTTCATGTATAAAATGGGTTGAAATGATTTGTGAGGTAGTGCATGTAAATCTTTGTAATACATAAGAAGTTTCATAATAAATTGCTGCAATTATCTTATATGATCATTACAACAACCCTTTGGTTGTAATAGTAGAGTGTGTAGTATAATATCTGTCTTATTTCTGGGGAAGTGGAAGTTGCAGCGTGTTAAGAGACTTGCATTATATGGAGCAGAAGGAACACTTAGGTCTTTGAACTCCATATCCCAAGCTCTTCCTTTATTATATGACCCAGCCTGTAGTGTTCTCTGGCGGTACCTTTGGTATGTCAAAACCAGTATAAGCCTCAAATTTTTATCTCCTGACCTGATTTTTTCAGAGTAATCAAGAACCATTTGACTACTCAGTTGGTATGTTATCTATAAAGAATGTGGGGATTACTTAATATCCCATTCTGTAAATGGCTGTCACTGCCATAGTGTCCAGCTCAGAGGCTTCATGCAAAGTCTGATAAATATTCTACATTTGAAGAGGAAACATTTGTTTCCCTTGGCTTATATTGTGTAGCTTGGTCCTTGTTCTCTTCTGTGTAAGGTAGACTTTTGTTCTGTCAGTAAGGAAATAAGCAAACACTTAGCTACAGCTCTAGGCCTTTATAAACTTACAAGGCAGATTTTGTCAATAGTCTTGACACATTCAGAATAAAGGAAAATGGCCACACATAGACAAAAACTCTTACTTTTTCTCGAATAGCACCATCTTTGCTGATGTTTTGCTCTTCCCTTACTCCAGGAGACCCCCATCAATTTGAACAGAAGTTTAATTACCGCCGTCCCATGTATCCCATTCTAAGGTACATGTGGGAGACAGATACCTATCGAGAGAGCATTAAGGTGAGAGTTTCGATGAAACCCAAACTTCATTATCTGAGTTTTGCTTCAGATAAGCCCTAGTAAGTTGTGGTTCAGTACTAAAATGATTTCCTCTTGGGCTGGTACTTACAGGATTTGGCTGATTATGCCTCTAAGAATTTAGAAGCCATGAATCCCCCACTTTTTCTCCGCTTTCTTAATCTGCTGATGAACGATGCCATCTTCCTTTTGGATGAAGCCATACAGGTAAAAAAAAAAACCAAACCAACCAACAGATTAACTGCTGTTATACCATGAAATCATAACCAATACATACTTTTCACCTTTCAATCATAATAGAGGAATCTTGCTTGTAGTATTAGTCTTAGACACCAAAAATTTGCCAGTAGTAGTATACCGCCAACCTTGCCGTTGTGGAGCTTGAGATGTACTGTTCCATTAGAGATCAAGGTCAAGGTCGCTGAAGCCGCAAGCTAGGATAATACTTTGGCAGAGGGTGGAAAAGAAAGTGTGATGAGGCCAAACTGAAGTACACTGGCAGAGCTGATCAGTCCAACACTAACAAAGAAATCAGCACCTTATATTTGGTCACTGAATTTCAACCTCTTCCATCCCAACACATTGTAACAGTAGCTCACTAAGGCAGTGATTCTTATCCTTCTCCTAAAAGATTCTGATATTTACACCACTGCTCGAAAAAAAATGTTTTGGGTCAGTATATACCTCTCAACTGCCTCCCCACTCTTGAACTGTATTTGAAACATGAGTTTCACAAAGTGTACAGTGGGTGCCTCTCAGCTCCTTCAACGTATCTTATCCTTTACCCTCCTTATGAAGCTGCCTATTTCTCCTATAAAAACTTTCCCTATATGCAACAGCTATAATGTAGGGCAGTGACCCAAAGGGAGGGGCACCAGGCCAGCCATGAGGGCAGCCTACTAGACAGCATGAGCTCCTCATAGTGATTAGCAAATCTCCCAGCAACTTGCATTTAATTTCTGAGAAAAGTTTCCTACTTTTTTCATAATCCTATAAGATTTTTAGATAGATTTTCTTAGAAAACAAGAATAAGCCATGTAATAAATAGACCCTTTTAAGCAAGAGCTATGTGACACAAAAATGACACAGGTGGCATTTTCATGGGGCTGTAGGTTTAACACATTTGCTACCACAGCAGGGGAGAAGACTTTAAATACGGGCCACCTTCCGGGCACACTGGGTGTTTGATACAGCCTTGTTTTTTGATAAACAATTTTGGGGGGGGGTTCATCTTTCAGGAAGGATTCATCCTTTTCCCCCATTGTAGCTTGTTTGTTTTTGCTGAGGTTTCATATGTTACGTTATTTATCCTCCTTTCTGTTTCACAGACTAATATTTCTAGGGAAATTAGTAAGTCTACCAAGGCTAAAACAAAGCTGTATGAAGCCATAGTGTCTTTTTTTTTTTTCTTTCTTTCTTATTCTAAAGCTTCTTTTTTTAGCTTTAGTCCTATGCTGAGAAGTAAAGCCTTGTGTCTCTAATATAGTCCCTGGTTTTCCCAGCATAGTGGACTCAGTTTTAAGGAAGACTCCTTAAATATCATCTTCCCTTCAACTGCATTTTTTTTCTGTGATTCTTTCCACCTCTGGCTTCTGTAGTATTTGAGCAAGATAAAGATTCAACAAATTGAGAAGGACCGAGGTGAATGGGATAGTCTGACTCCAGAAGCGCGCCGAGAGAAGGAAGCTGGCCTACAGATGTTTGGACAGCTGGCACGTTTCCATAACATCATGTCCAATGAAACAATTGGCACCCTTGCCTTTCTGACATCAGGTAAGGAAGTAAAGCATTGCTTTCCCAAAAATACAGTGGTCAGATCTGTTTCATTCGAGTGATCAGCCCAGCTGAAACTCAGACTCTTGTGACTGGATCCTCTACAGTAGGAGAGAGAAGTGAATCAGTAGAGAAGCCTCAAAAGTGATGATGCCATCCTGGCCTGTTCAGGTGCAGTTCCTGGTCTGGGTGCGTGCGATCCCTAGTCCAGGTGCATACGGGAGGCAACCAATAAAAGCTTCTCTCTCACATCAGTGTTTCTTGCTCTCCCTTCCTCTCTCTCTAAAAGCAATTAAGAAGTGTCCTCAGGTGAGGATTTAAAAAAAAAAAAAAGAATGATGATGCCCATTGTTGACATGAGAATGAGGAATTGGCCACCTCACACAACTTCCAGAAAGCATAAGTGGGCATAATTTTCTTGAGGACAAATTAGCCACATAAATATGTTGGGGATAAAGGGGAGGATTATTAACCTGAAAAATATTCCTGAACTCTGGTAGATCAAAGACATTTATCTATACCCCTTCTAGAGCTACACTGTCTAATTCAGTAGCCACTTACCAAATATGGCTAGCAAATATTTGAAATTGTGGCTTGTCTGAATTGAGATGTGCTACAAGTAAATATACACTGAAGACTTAGTTTTAAAAAAGAAATATTTGCCCCTGGCTGGTGTAGCTTAGTGGATTGAGTGCCAGCCTGCAAACCGAAGGGTGGCAGGAACCCAGTCAGGGCTCATGCCTGGGTTACAGGCCAGGTCCCCAGTAGGGGACACTCAAGAAGCAACCACACATTGATGTTTCTGCCCCTCTCTTTCTCCCTCCCTTCCCCCTCACTAAAAATTTTTAAAAATTTTTTTAAATAAAATTTCATGAATAAGTTTTATGTTGCTTAATGCAAAATGACAATGAAAGATCATCAGATATTTGAGGAAATCTTCTAACATGAAACATAATAAATGAAAATCTTTGTAATCTCAAAGGGATAAGAGAAGTACAGCATGTCCGCAGAAGGGTCAAAGATAAATTTAAGGAACTTTTTCAAAAGATTTTATTTATTTATTTATTTCCTTTTAGAGAGGAAGGGAGGGAGAAAGAGAGGGAGAGAAATATTGATGTGTGAGGGAAACATCGATAGGTTGCCTCTTGCATACCCCCAACCAGGGACCTGGCCCACAACCCAGACGTGTGCCCTGACCGGGAATCAAACTAGTGACCTTTCAGTTTGCCGGATGATGTCCAACCCACTGAACTACACCAGTCTGGGCATTCAAAGAACTTTTCCATGAAAGAAGAACAGAAAGGATTTAAATTCTTCTACAGCTATATCAAAAATACAACTAAACTACAGAACAGCCATCATTCAGAACTGCCTAAAGCCTAGCAAAACAGAAGCTCCACAACTAAGGATATAAAGAAGAGACTGCATTGATACTAGTAGGAGGAGCAGAGACACAGAACTGGCTGGTCTCACAGTCACATGTGGCAGATAAAAAGATGGAGGGATGTCTTGGCTGTGGAGGTCTCCCCTAAGGAGTAAAGGATCTGAGCCCCACAAAGGGACCCCCGGCCCAGGGGTTGTGGCTGAGTGAGATTCAGGGCTTCTGGACTCTGAGGCAGTTCCTCTTAAAGGGCTCGTGCGTGTACTTAGTCAGACTCATTCCCTCTGAGTTGCAGCACTGGAGCAGCAGAGTGAAAGGCATCAGGGACATACTGGGAGGAAGTGAAGTATCTGGCATTGGGATGAGGAGAGGCAACTTTCTTCTAGACAGAAGTACTGGCATGGACCATAGTTTCTTTGCTGAGCACCGTCTCGTAGCCCACCCCCTGCTCCCTACTCCCCCCCAGACACATACACAAAGAGCCAGCAGGCAGGCACGATATCTGAGTCTCCATCAACCTGCTATCACTGTTCTCCTTGCCCAGGGGATTCCCTGAGACCCCATCCCACCTACACCATACTCCTAAAATCTCAAACAAGCAACATCTGGCCTCAGCGTGCCCCATACCTCTCACTAAGTGACCCTAGACCTGGCAGCAGCCAGCCTTAGTTCACAGCATGGCCTCTCTTAGGCACCTCCAAATCCAGCACAAGTAGCAGCCTTCTGTAGATTGCTTTGTAGCTCATGCTTTGTGGCTCCAGGTAGAAAACAGGTGGCAGCTGACCTTAGTCTGCACTTCCTGAGAGACCCCATAACCAGCGCACCTGATAGACAGCTTCACACACATCGAAGCACTACCCAGCCACCTCCACAGGCAACACACTCAAGGGGTGGACTCAGTAGGCACCACAGCCCCACTAAAGTAAGTCCTGCTCCATGGGGTGGGCACCTGTACAGCTGATGCTCCACAGTGGTGGTAGCCAGTCATTGCAGCTCATCAGCCTGGGGATAAATCTCTCCCATTGACATGCCAATAGCAATCAATGCTCAACTACAACAGGAGGGTATACAGAACCCATAAGGGGAGTGGGGGACGCACCTGGAGTGCCCAGTTCAGGTGAATAGGGCAGCTGTGCCACTAGACTGTACAGGATATCTGCTATATTAGGCCTTTCTACCAAGCTTGGGATACATAGCATCTCTACCTAATACATAGAAACAAACACAGGGGGGCTGCCAAAATTAAACAAAGAAACACGTCCCAGGTCAAAGAACAGAATAGCCCTGACTGGCATGCCCACAGTGGGTTGGGCATCATACCACAAAGTGAAAGGTTACTAGTTCAAGTCCCAGTCAGGGCACATGCCTGGGTTGCAGGCCAGGTTCCCAGTAGGGGGCACATAAGAAGCAACCACACATTGATGTTTTCTCTCTTCCTCTCTCTCTCTAAAAATAAAATCTTTTTAAAAAAGAAAGAAAACCTACATATGACTTTTTTTTAAAGATTTTATTTATTTGTTTTTAGAGAGGAGAAGGGAGGGAAAAAGCCGGAGAGAAACGACAATGTGTGGTTGCCTCTCAAGCACCCCTACTAGGGACCTGGCCCACAACCCAGGCATGTGCCCTGACTAGGAATCAAACTGGCAACCCTTTGGTTCACAGGCAGGTGCTCAATCCACTGAGCCACATCAGCCAGGGCAACCTACATATAACTTTTGACTTCCCAAAACTTAACTACCGATGGCCTACTGTTGACTGAAAGCATTACCAATAGTATACCGTCAACACATATTTTGTATATTATATGAACCATATACTGTATTCTTTCAATAAAGGAAGCTAGAAAAAAGAAAATGTTATTAAGAAAATCATAAGAGAAAAAATACATTTATGGTATTTATTTTAAAAATCTGCATATAAGTGAACCCATCCATGTAGTTCAAACCTGTGTTGTTCAACAGTCAACTGTATTAGCAAAATGTTAACAGTGTTTATTTCTGGTTGGTAATTTTTGTATTTTTTTTGTTTGCTTTTGCTTGTCTATATTTTCTAATATTTCTGCGATGAAAATGTATTGCTTATGTAATTTTAAAAAATAGTAATCCCCAGAAGTCTCGAAGCAAAACTCTTTAACATATAAGTAAAAAATTGCTAATGGATTGAGTTTTCACAGACTGGCTTCTTTTCCAGAGATCAAATCACTTTTTGTGCATCCTTTCCTGGCTGAACGCATCATCTCTATGCTGAACTACTTTCTACAGCATCTGGTTGGCCCCAAGATGGGGGCCTTAAAAGTCAAGGACTTCAGTGAATTTGACTTCAAACCCCAGCAGCTCGTATCAGATATCTGCACTATCTACTTAAATCTTGGGTACCTGAGATTTAAATTGGGCAAGCCAAAGGGGATGCTAAGGTTTTAATTTGGGTTTTTGATAATGGAATGACTGGTTGGTAATTAGGTAGAAATAGAAAAGAAATCGTTCGTTTCTAGTTGGTTGATGAAAGAATCTTCTGTAGTTTTAAATCATGAGATTTTATATGACCTGTGGTACATCATTTAGAATTTCCAACATTCTGCCTAGATCTCTGCAAAATAAACTTTGCTGGTTGTACTGTTGTTTGGAAAAACAGAATTCTTTAAAGGCCACAGAATACTTGATAGACTTCCTAAAAATTAGAAGAAATCTTTCTGTAGCAAAAGAACATTCATGGTATTTAAGTGAAGGGCACCCTTGTTCCTCAACCCTTTTGTCATCTGCTCTGACACTCCATTTCTTTCCAATGCTGACCTTCCAGGGATGAGGAGAATTTCTGTGCCACTGTGCCCAAGGATGGGCGTTCCTATTCCCCAACACTCTTTGCACAGACAGTCCGAGTCCTGAAGAAAATAAATAAGCCTGGGAATATGATTGTGGCTTTCAGCAACTTAGCAGAGAGAATCAAGGTAAGGAGGATAGTTAGTTTATTAACATGTTCTATAAAATGACATTGTTGCCCTGCCTGGTGTAGCTCAGTGGATTCAGTGCTGGCCTGTGAACAGAAAGGTCTCTGGTCAGTTCCCAGTCAGGGCACATGCCTGGGTTGTGGGCCAGGTCCCTGGTGGAGGGCATGTGAGAGGCAGCCAATTGATGTTCCTTTCCCTCTCTTTCTGTCTCCCTTCCCCTCTCTCTAAAAAATAAACTTAAAAAAAAATCACAATGTTAACTTAGCTCTTCTGCTTTTTACCCTATTTCTGGGGGATAAAATCATTGTCTTGAGAAAACATAAACATGATTCTTTCTGGTTAGTCAATAACTAGAACTACTATATTCTTAATACTACTTTTTTCAGTGTGAGGATGAGAACTGAAAATTAATTTAAGAAGCTTCTGCTAGAAGAGAAGAATGTACAAATTTTTGTAAGCTGTTTTCATGAAAACTTTTGTGTAGTGTTACAAATAGATTTGAAAATCTATATTGCTAATGCAAAAGAACTATTTAGAATAGAATTCAAGATGAGTACTTTTTAGTCAGTTGATTTTTATTGACTTTCTCTGTTCTCTATATTTGTGGTTGGTACTTGGCTTATGTGGGAATAGCTATACATTTAATTTATTTTTTTTAAGATTTTATTTATTTATTTTTAGAGAGGGGGAAGGGAGGGAGAAGAACTGGAGAAACGCTGATCAGTTGCCTCTCACACACCCCCAACCAGGGACCTGGCCCGAAACCTGGGCATGTGCCCTGACCAGGAATCGAATTGGCAATCTTTCAGTTTGCGGGACGATGCCCGAGCCACTCCAGTCAGGGCAGAATAGCCATACGCTGTAAAGATTAAAATACTCTATTGTACTTAGCTAATCCCTTTTGCTAGAGTGTGACAGAGCTCCATTAGCAGTTATGAAAAAGGAAAAATCACGACATAGCCTCTGATAGAACACTTCTCTCACTGATACCAGTCTTCCCTTCACGGAGTTACTTCTTTCTTGAGTTGGGCTCCATCTTGGCCTAGAGTTTACCTGGACAGGGCCCTGAAGAACTAGAGTTAGGAAAGAACCAAATATTGAAGCCATTTTTAAATTCTTACACCTTTTTGTACCTAAAACCGGAAACTGCTTTTCATACACAGGCTGCATGAGTGGCTTTGTAATTATGCAAATAATAACCCTCTACCTCATCCCCTTTTGAATTACAACATTTACAACAGGACTGTTGCCAGGAAGATGTATGTGATGTGTTTCTTTTCAACACTTCGGCCCATTTTGAGTCATGACTGCTGGCAGCTGAGCCAAAATGAAGTTTCAGAATTGGGGCTGAATGCTAAATTTGCTCTAATCCATCTTGGCTTATTTAAAAAATAAAGTTGAGAATTGTCATTGTCACTGTAAAGTATTATTACCTTTATATATACCTTTTAAGGTTTAGTCATTGAGCATTTTGAATTCAGCTGCTCTTGAATTCACCTCAACTACTAGGTGTTTATATGCTCAGTCTCTAGCAGACCTCCAACAACAGGAAGAGGAGACCTATGCAGATGCCTGTGATGAGTTCCTGGACCCCATCATGAGCACGCTGATGTCTGACCCTGTGGTACTGCCATCTTCCCGAGTCACTGTGGATAGATCCACCATCGCCAGACATTTGCTCAGGTATGCCAGCCCAAATGAGCAGCCTCAAGAGTACAGATGTGATTGTCTGCTGTCATCTTTTTCTCTCATATTCCTAATCACAATGTAGTACACTCAGTAGGTGCCCATATTGATTTACTAATGTGTTGGGGAAGAATTGGTAGAGATATATTACTTAATTGTTAAGTATTTAAACACTCAAAACAAGACACCCTGTTGAGAAATGCTGGTTCTAACCTTACCTGTTCCTTCCTTAAGGAAATAATTTCTATTAACATATGTTATAAAATATATTAACCCAAAGTATAAGTGGACTTGAAATTGTTTTAATTTTATAAAATGGGTATCTTTTTCATTCGGATTTTAAACTATATGTATCATATGGGTTAGCCTACATTCCGCTTCTGCTGTTGAATTCAACCATGGTGTCCAGGGGTTTTCCTTGTTTTATGTGCAGTGTTCCATAGAAATGGTTACTGAGAGGCTCTGCCTGTTTAAAATTAAGTTATATAAGTTGAACCAAATTTAAGGAAATCCAGTTTTTTAAGTGTCAGTAAAGAAGGATTTTCTACTTTATGGTATTTGGTATTAAGCATTCACTGTACACGTGATGCGTGACTTTTCCAAAGTGTGAATGAAAATGCATGTTTTATTTTGCCTCAGAATAAAAAAGAGAAGCTATATCAGCCCTTAAATAATGTTATAAACCCTCTTACCTGTCAGGAAACCATAATCTGCATCTACTTGTATAGCAACCAGCTAAGTAAATCAAGTGTCAGTTCACAAGGCTTTTCCCCTAACATCGCATTCCACAGAGTCTGGCAGAAATAACTCCTGCTTGAGTAAGATTGGTAGGGTAGGGTAATAATTTAGGTGTAATAATTTATAGTTTTAATTTGAACATTTCACCTAAAATGTCATGTGATCTGCTTGAGTGTGATATTGTTGTGTTACAGAATTCCATGCTTAAGATTTTGCAGTAAAATATTTTATAATAAAAAAGGGGCATTATTTGTGCTAGATCCTATGTTTTGAGAGCCTGTCACTAAAACTACAGACAGCTCTTCGTGCTGACATGAGTATACAGGGTCTCTGCCTTAGGGAAATATAGTCAATTATCATCTGAACAACAGTGTTGAAATGAATTTTGTTAAAAAGTAGGAAGACAAAGTAGCTAAATAATCCGAAAAAAAAAAAAAAAAAAGAAAAGAAACCTCCAGAAACAAAAGGAGCACCTGGAATAAATACTGTGACCTAAACAAACCATTCTTTCTAACCTCAGTTCAGCATTTAATTCAAACTTACAGTGCACCCTAGCTACAGTCTCACAGTGAGATCCCAGGTGTTCTAATTTTGGCTTTGGTTGTTAGAATTTATGCAAATAACCCCATTTTCCTTTCTCTCTTTGTCCCAGTGACCAAACGGATCCCTTTAACCGTAGTCCCCTCACCATGGACCAGATCCGGCCAAACACAGAACTAAAAGAAAAAATCCAGCGGTGGCTCGCAGAGAGGAAACAACAACAAAAGGAGCAGCTGGAATAAATACTGTGACCTAAACAAACCCAAACCAACCCCAGAGTATAGATAAACAATTGTGATTTCTCTTCGGTTCTGCTGCTTTTTTTTTCTTTACTAAATTAGAGAACTGTTCTTACTCAGATAATGATAATTAAGATTTCTAAGACTTATTTAAAATGTTCTCCTGGCTTGCAGGAAATTATAGTTATAGCATTACCAAGTTCAAAAATCTTCACTAATTTTTACCCTTTGTTCACTCTTCCTGTTCTTCTCTTTTCTACCTTAAATTATATTAACTTCAATACTAAAACTTCCTGCCACCTTACTCATTCTCTTCCAAGAGATTCCAGAGATGTTCCCAAACATCTTTGGTGAGCACTGCTTTAAGTATATATCATATATTTCAGTAATATCATCTGAAAGTCCTGCGTTATCAAGGTGTTTACTGGTTTTCATGACCCAGACTTCATCTTTTTTCCTTGTTAACAGCTCTGCAGTATTACACGATAACATTTTACTTATCTTGATGTCTGAGTAGACTTTTGAATAAGATGGAAGATGAGATGAAAAAAGAAAGGAATCTTATGCAATTCTGTTGATAGCTCTTAATTTTGTGTTATGACTCAGAGATACAGTGGAGAACAAGAACTCTCTCATGGGGTTGTCATCACCACAGAAAACTTAGACCTGCAATATTTTTAGGAGGATTGACACGACAAACCTGCAGTTTTTGACACTTTTCAAAAAATTCTGAGGTGAAAGAATATAGGAAGCTATTGAGACCAATTTAACTTATGGAAATCAGCTGCCACAAGGACGAGGCTTGAGCAGAGAAGTTGAACAACAAATATTGTAAGCAAGAAGAATGCAGTTTTAAGACTAACATCAACAGTATATCTCAGTATATATATACCATGTGCTTTTTTAGATTGGTCTAGTGTAAACTGAGTACCACTTTAAATCGTCTCTTCCATGGTAAGATGTATGCAGTGTATGGCCACTAACACTCTAGACAAAATTCTGAAACTATGAAATATATATAGTTAATGTTTGAACTTACGAATTCCAAGAACTGCTTGTAACTCAGCCTTATATCAGCAATTAACAAGAAGGAATTTGAGCACAACCTTGTCCACAAACCATTTTAAATGTCAACGTAGCCCTGTGTAATTCAGGGCAGGTAGGCTGCACTTTCACGAGTTGAGCTTGAGTTCTTTACTCAGATGCGCAGCTTCATATGTTAAGTGTGAGGCAAGTTCCCCTATAGACTGTATCGCTGTCCCTCTAAGCACAAAGATACTATAGGTGACAAAAATGGTGTGATCTAGAAACGGGTCATTGCTTCATTTAGAGAGCATTATCGTTAACCGTGGTGTCTTTCAAACAAGATGTCAGTTTTATAATATGCCAAGTTTCTATCAACAGCCCTTGATATGTTTTTGATGGTATCAGCTGGGAAACTGCAAATCAGAGGGCATCCCACACTGGATATACAGATATTGACTATTGCCATGCTTATAAATAAAAAGGGAAGTCTAAGATTTACAAATGCCCGGATGTAATATGTAAATTCAGTGTGTTCCCTGGGCCTTTAAGGCGTGGTTGACAGAATATGTTTAATTCCTTAAAATAAGCTTCATGTCATTTTTATTGTTCTCCTTTACTAAGAATGATCTGTGTATAAAATAAGCTTCTACCTACTTGCATTTATCTTTGAAACCCAATCTAATAGGATGTTTTCATTTTTAAAAGAAGGAAAAGACCAGAGTTTCAGGGGAGAAAATTGAAGAAAAAATAGGCACAAAACCTCAGAAGGCAGCTGTTCCCAGGAGCTTTGTCGTCAACAACCTCCATGATTGTATCTATGTCAGTATTCAGATTGTAAGCCTTTTCTGCCAAGCTTTTTTTTTTTTTTAAAGCGCTTGTCCTGAAACTTCTAAGTGGCTGTGGCACCATTAATGTTGCTGAATGTCTTTAAACTCATTACAAAGGAAAGTATGTGGCTTAAGGCCAGTATTGGTAAGGAAACCAAGTAATTTAAGAACATCCCAAAAATAAGGCTAAAAATTATTTTGGTACAACACAGTGCATATGTGTGCCAGAAGCTTGAAGAACTGTTTTGTTACCTGGAATTGAGACACAGCTGTAAATCTATTAGAGCAGGCTTTCTGACATACCTAATTTTATGTGTTGGTTTTGCTGGAGTGTGATAGGAAAATGAAGACTCTTTAAACAGCTTTAATATTGCTTACTAAGAGGGTAATACTAAACTTGGGGAATTAAGTAGGTTTTATCAAGCAATCTGGATTTCTTTAATGGATATGTAAAACCTGAAAGAAACATGAAAGGTTTTTAATAGTGTAGGTAAAGGTGCCACTTGCTATTTGGTATCACACTCTACAAAAGCTTCATTACTTTATTTGATGCTGGTTGCTAAGCAGCCGTTACACAGAGCATAAGTTTCCTGAGGTGCCTTTGCCAGCGGGAGACTGATGCTGCAATGTTGATGACATGAGGAAATAATGCACATGCTCTAACTGCTACGCAGGAAAAGAACCTAAAAAAGAAAATGAACATAACAACAAAAGACTGACTGAAATAAAACAATCAGCATAATTATTTTGAAATATTCCAGGAAGGTTATTTCTTGTCAAACTGCCTGGGGGTGTTTGTTCAAAGCTTGTATTTAATAAATGAACACCTAACTTATAATCTTCGCTATCCCTTCTTTTATTACAGTATTAAAAGCTAGTGGCAGTTTCAGAAATCCTGCTGGAAACTTAAAGGACTCTCCTTCACTTTTGTTAGGGAGTATCAATTGTGACCTGGCTAACCTAACCTGCCTTACCAGATAACCTATGGATCCTGTAGTTATCTTTGGAAGATGAGTCTCCTAATCAGTTTACTTTTCTTTCTCTGACCTAAAACCAAAGTCTTTCATTTTAATCTTTTACTATCTTATTCCCCTTGCCCTTTGTTCCTGTACCTCTGCCATGCAAGACCTTAGCCTAGATTAACCCAACCATTTCCTTCTGCTCCAATATCCAAACTGCAGACCACGGTTGGAGAAAATTAACACAATCTTTAGGATACAACCACAAACTTGTGTTTTCTAATATTGCTCAACAACCCTGAATAATTTTTATTTATTTATTTATTTATTTATTTATTTATTTATTTATTTATTTTTAGAGAGGGGAAGGTAAGGAGAAAGAAAGGGACAGGAACATCAATGTGCAGTTGCCTCTCAAGCACCCCCTACTGGGGTCCTGGCCTGCAACCCAGGCGTATGCCCTGACTAGGAATTGAACCGGTGACCCTTTGGTTTGCAGGCTGGCACTCAATCCACTGAGCCACACCAGTCAGGGCTCATTTTTAATTTTTTTTAATTGATTTGAAAAAGAGGGAGAGAAAAACCTCAATTTGTTATTCCACTTATTTATGCATTCATTGGTTGATTCTTGTATGTGCACTGATGGGGGATTGAACCCACAACCTTGGCATATTGGGAGAACACTGTAACCAGGGCCTACACTTCTGTGTCTTTAATTTCAACAGCTATTCCAAATTTTAATGTCTTTCATCAAGTTCTTCCCCACCCTGCCATTTATCCTTCACACTCTGATGACCTTGCCTCTACTTCACTAGAAAGATACAGACTTCTAATTTCCACTTGCAGATTTTTCTCCTGTTATACCATCTGTGGAAAAGGCACCACCATTCCAAAGCTAATCCCTCCAACTTTTGTGCCTGATCAGGGATCCTGTCAATGCCCCTTCTCTGTCTTCAATTTGTCCTTTGACTTCCACATCCCTGTTTGGTGTTCTGACTGTTTTCCTTTGTAGTTGTATTCATTCATTCACTCTGGCTTCTATCCTAATTTTTTGAAATTGCTCTAGCTAATATTACCATATTGCCAAATTAACTTCAACATCCTTACTTTAACTTCCCTTTAGCATAATGCAGCTGAATCACTCCACTGAAATTCTGCCCTTGTCTCCTAATTTTTCTTTCCACCTCTAACCATACCCTCAACCAAAAACTTCTACTTATGCTCAGGCTTCCCCAGGATACATTGCTTATCATTGTGTCTCTCAACAAATGCCACTTCCCAACCATATGTTTTCTTTCAGTCTTGTTTAACCAAAAAGTTTCCACTCTGTAGTATATAGCTGCTCTATTACACATCAACTCAAAGATCTCCTTTAGGAAATCTCCCCAGGTCCACAACATGCCTAATCTGAAACTGTTCTCACTTCTCTGTTTACCTTACAACCTCTTCAGATCCATCTCTGCCATTCACTAGTTATGTGACCATCTACCAAACCTGGTCTTAAATAATGAGGACACTGCCTAATTTACAGGCTTGTGTTTGTTTGCTTGTTTGTTTTTTTAAGATTTTATTTCTTTTTAGAGAGTGAGGGGAGGGAGAAAGAGGTAGAGAAATATCAATCTGTTGCCTCTCCCCGCCCCCAGTCGGGGACCTGGCCCCGAACTCAGACGTGTGCCCAGACGTGGAATTGGCGACCTTTCGTTTTGCAAAGGACGTCCAACACACCGAGCCACACCAGTCAGAGCATGCTTTAAATTCCAAAACTGCTGGCATACTGGGCGCTTTAGTCAATGTGACTTTGTTTTTCATATTTGCATAGTTTCCTGTGGCTGGTGAGGGAATTAGAGGAATTGGTTTCCCATCCTGATACAGGATGAGGGGAAAACCGGGAAAGCTAAAGAAAGGCAATGGGCTGAGCTGGAGATAGGTTGTGTGGCACCTGCTCAGCCCTAACTTTACGTGTTTGGCTTAGGACCCTCTGTGTCTTCGTAAAACGATCACGGCCTAGTAAAAGCGCTACAGTGCCTCCCAGGGCCACCTTCCCACATTCTCAGACGTGAAAGCACCTTACGCAAAAGTCGAGGTTGACAGTCAAAAAAAAGCAGGGGGCGGGGGAGGGGGAGGTCCAGAGAGCATGCGCCTTTCCTCCAAGGGCCGGCCTTCCGGGCTTCCGTGAGCGCCTGCCCCAAGAAATGCCTGTTTCGCTGCGGGATCCCATCTTTCTTCACGTGCAGTCTGACCTCATCTTTCGTACTCACTTTCCCTTCTGTGGCTGAAGAAGCTAAATTAACTAGCAAAATTTCGGAAAGACAGTAGGACGCCTAAATATCTCGGACCGGCTCAAACACAGGAGGCCCGACCTTGGGAGCGGGACGGGGTCCTTCGGTGGGTCCTCTCGAGGGGTGACATTCAGCTGGCCTGGAGGACCACAGAATTTCCACCCGGCAACCATGGCCCAGTTTGTCCGTAACCTCGCAGAGAAAGCCCCAGTGCTGGTAAATGGTGAGCGCGGGGTCAGCCTACCGGAGTGGGTGAACAGCATGACCGGACGCCCGCGACGGCCTGAAGAAGGCGCGGGCTGTGCGAATCCGCGGGGCCGCGGGAGCTGGGAGGGGAAGGCCTGAAGGTGGGAGGACCTGGAGGCAGATGTGCGGCTCCTCTGGCCCTCTACTGTCCTGGCTTGCAGCTTGGGTTCTGAGTGCACCCTAGCAGTTGTGGACTATGAAGGCCGCAGTGCAGGGGGACGTGTGTTGGAACCCCGGCGCGGCCGCCCTTACGCTCCTTGGGAGGGGATACGGCTCTGCTAGGAAAGCAAGGGCAGAGATGTGTGGCAGGACATAAATTCTCCGTCATCAGGTCGGCTCGTTCTTAATAGAGTATTTTCAAGTCTACAGAAGTTTTTATGGCTGAGTAACTTTCTGAACGTTGACTTTGCTTTCTGTCCTGCGGGATTCTCAGGGGATTTTTAGGTGGTATTGGATTTCAGGGACGAATATCCCTTCCCCAGTAAGCATAAAAAAGGGTTGTATGTAAACAGTAGTTAGTCCTTCTTATTATAGCTGAACATTCATAGGGTTTTCCGTTTGAAAAAATCTGAAGCTTTACTACTAAAGCGCTGTATTTCAGAACAGCCCTGAATAGTCGCAGCCCTGAGTAGCAGTCTGCTCTGTCTGTAGCTTCCGCTGTCTGCTGGGTAGCAAGTTCAACCGACAGGAGCTTTCTCACATTGCATTGAGTTGTCCTATCTCCCCAGCTCAGGGGTGTCAAAACTCATTTTCACCGGGGACCACATCAGCCTTGTGGTTGCCTTCAAAGGCCGAATGTGATTTTAAAAGACTGTGTAAATGTAACTACTCCTTAACAGTTAAGATGCCGTTCTGGGTTCCGTCGTGGGCCTTGTGTTTGCCACCTGTGGCCCAGCTCCTCTAGAGTATGACAGTTTTCCAGTCTTTCCTTACCTTTCATGACCTTGTCAGTTTTAAGGCATCTGTGTAAGTAGTTGTTCAGTTACCCTAAATAGATGCTCCCCAATCTAGATTTGTCTGGTGTTTTTCTCATGATTATTCTGGAGCTGTGGGTTTTAAGAATACCACAGAAGTGAAGTGCTGTAATCACATATCAAGAGTATGTGATGTCCATATAACGTCACAGGTGAAATTAGCTTTCATCACTTTGTAAGGTAATGTTCTCTAGGTTTCTTCACTGTAAAATTACTACATTTCCCTTTCTGTATTCTGTTCTTTAGAAGCAAGTAACTAAGTCTAGCCCATGATGTAGGGGGTGGGGAGAGGAGTAGCAGCAGTCATCCGCAGGGTTTCCATCTTCTAGAAAGATCGAGTATCTATGTACCTTTAAACGGAATTTTTCTATGAGAGATATCTCTTCCCCATTTATTTGTTCAGTTATTATGTGGGCTCATGTACATTTATTTCATATTTCATACCTCCAGTAGTATGTTATTTATTTTCTTGCTCAAATTGTTGCAGCCTTGGCCATTGAGAACTCCAGCTTGGCACCTCTGTCCCTTTGATATGCCACCTTTACTTGCTGGTACTGTAAGATGCTTCAGACTCATCTTTTATTTTCCCTGCCATAGACTCAGCCATTTCTCCAAGGGACCATAGTTCCTTTTATTGGACAGTGGTATTTTGTAACTAAAATCTAGACACTCGTATATATTCCTTGCTACTAGACTACTATATCATTGCTGCTAGGCCCTCTTAGTGAACAAGATTGTGTGTGTACACTCTAAGCCATGTGTATACCTAAATACATATAAATTGTTTCTGTATCCATCTGCATACATGTATTAAACTGAACATGAGTTCGTAGCAATGTCTCCAGCTCTGACCCAGTACCACGGCATTTATCCTTCTTCTGTGCTTTCCTACCAGTAACTTATCTCCTAAAGCACAGTGTTTGTGTACAGTATACTGATTTTTTTTTTTTTTTAGGTTTTGGGTGGGAAGTGAGGATTTTATTTATTTTTATATTTTTGTTTATTTATTTTTAGAGAGGGAAGGGAGGGAGAAAGAGAGAGAGAGACATCAATGTGCGGTTGCTGGGGACCGTGGCCTGCAACCCAGGCATGTGCCCTGACTGGGAATCAAACCTACGATGCTTTGGTTTGCAGCCAGCGCTCAATCCACTAGTATACTGATTTTTTTTAAAGGATGAAATATCTGTGTATTGGAGTTTACATTTTAAAGAGAGTTACACAGACTTTGTACTTTTTGATAGCCCCATCTTCAGGCATTCATAATTCTACATAGAGAAATATCTCTCCGCGCTTTGTGTCTGCCTAAAGATTTACCTATAGTCCTAAGCACAGAGGATGAGGGAAATAATAATTCTAAGAGTAAACAACAGGCAGTTAGTAACAAGAAAAGTATGAAAAGCCTTCGATCTGTCTTTGAACAATAGACACTTTATGGATGCTCATGCATTTGTGCTTTTATTACATTTGACTTGTAATTTTTTTAAATAAAATGCCTTTCTTTTGCTGAAATCACTGCCATACTCTCACATCTACACTGATTGTTTAAAATCATTTTTCCTCGAGGAATTTCAGCTTAGTAATAGATTCAAGTTTTGGCTGCTCTTAACAATACATATAGGTTTTATTTTTATTGTTTCAGGTGTTTTGAAGGAGGGTTAGCTGTGCTTTTGTTAAAGAAAGATTTAATCCAACACATATTGATGAAGATACAAAAATCGGTACTAATTATAATTCCATCTGGATTTGTGACCAATATTGTGACAAGTTTTAACCTTTTCTGTAGGATGCCATTCTACATAGCTCCTTTCCTCCCCTACTGTACCTCTTCCCTCCAAATTTTCTATAACACCGCCAAGGAAGTGTTACATTGCTGCTGTTTTCTTGTTTTTGAATCCAACTTCTAGTAACTATGGTTAACTAGATTTCTCATTCATAAATAAAGTAACAGTACTAGCTGCCCACTGGTGAAGTCCTGGCATAATTGAATATGCTTATAGTATCTTGCCTAATTGTCCCCTGGGACACAGGTGTTCTGCATCTTTAAAAGCTTTTTATTCCAGCTCGGTCTCTGTGGCGCAATCGGTTAGCGCGTTCGGCTGTTAACCAAAAGCCTTTTATTCCCTGACTGGTGTGGCTTAGTGGCTTGAGTGCCAGCCTGCAAACCAAAGGGTCACTGGTTCCATTCCTAGTCAGGGCATGTACCTGGATTGGAGGTCAGATCCCCCGGTAGGGGGTTTGCAGGGGGCAACCACACATTGATGTTTCCCTTATTCTCTCCCTCCCTTCTCTTCTCTCTAAAAATAAATAAGTAAAATCTTTTTTTTTTTTTTCCCAAAAAAGTCTTTTATTACCAGGAGCTGCTTTGGCTTTTCACACTGGCTGCACATTTCATGCAAGCAGTGAATGAATGTGATGCATAAATAAATATTTCTGTCCAGCCCACACATCTTCTTTCGGTCTCATCCTGTGAGTTCATCCTGTTTTGTTTTGTTTTCCAGCTGCTGTGACTTACTCAAAACCTCGACTGGCCACATTTTTGCAGTATGCCAAGGTTGAGCTGATTCCTCCAACCCCTGCTGAGATCCCAACAGCTATACAGAGCTTGAAAAAAATAGTCAATAGTGCTCAAACTGGTAGCTTCAAACAGCTCACAGTTAAGGTAACTATGTGTTAAATGAAAACTTATACATAAAAGAAAATGTCTTCCCTTCGGATTTTTCTGATTGTTTTGATTACTATATGCATTTTCCAGTGAGGCTGAAACTAACATAATGAGAATCTCTTGACTGTCGAGTGACTAGGTTATTATATATCTTACTTTTTTATATGTTTTATAACAAAAAAGTGAGCATTTACTGGGCAACTTTTTTTCCCCCTTCCTATTTTACTTAGTATACTAAAATAGGATGGCTTTGACTGGTATGGCTCAGTGGGTTGGACGTCCTCCCTCAAACCGAGGTTCAGTTATCAGTCAGGACACATGCCTGGGTTGTGGGCCAGGACCCCGGTTGGCATACAAGAGGCAACTGATGGATGTTTCTCTCATACATAGATGTTTCTCTCCCTGTCTTTCTCCCTCCTTTCCCCTCTCTCTAAAAGTAAATAAATGAAATAGGATATCTTACTTTTGCAGATTCTGTACCTTTTTTCATCTCTAGTCCTGGAACTATTCCAAATTTGGTCAAAAGATCTCTTGGATTATATCACAGTTAGGCAGCTAGCATTCATATGAAGGATAAAAATATCAAAACGTAGCAACCATATATTATGAAATGAAGGGTTATTGAATTGTGTGAAGATAAAATCTAAAGGCCTGGAGATTGTGTTTTATGTTTGCTTGCATGATCAAAGCATAGGATTAAAAAGCCCTACATAACTAAATTATTGCTGACTTAATGCCCTGGCCAGGTAACTTGGTTTGAGTATCTTCCCAATACACCAAAATTACAGGTTCAATCCCCAGTTAGGACACATAGAAGAATCAGCCGTTAAATGCATAGATAAGTGGAACAAAAAACCATTGTCTATCTCTCTCTTTCCTGCCCTCCCTCTTTGCCCTCTCTTCCCCCTCCTTCCTCTTTCTCTAAAATCAATAAATATAATAAGTAAACTATTGCTGACTTAAGAATACACATCCTGAAAAAGATGGTTAATTTTTTCAGAAAACTTCCAATATGTCTGGTTTAATTTGAAGGGGGAAATTCATTTCCAGTTGCTAAAAGGTAAAGACTCAATTTTGTTGTGGAAAGTTGCTTTTTTCAACTAGAGTTTTAAGATCCATATTTGCACTTGCATGTAAAACTGTTTTCTGGAACTATAGATACACTTTTCTCTTCACGGCAGTAAAACATTGATCTGTGAAACTGAATAAGTACTGAATACAAATGAAGGCAAATAATAAATAAAAATGATGTCTAAAGGAGAATACAGGCCCTTTATCTAAATGTCTGTTCAAAGACTTGCCTTCTCATAGCCCTCCTTTCATATGAATGCCCTCTCTGAAAGTGTCAGCTATTTCTAGGATGTGGGTTGTTTGGAGGCTCATAAAGTGTCTTATAAACTAAAAACGAAAGTATTAAGTCAGTTCAGATCTTTATAGAATGCTTTGGAAGAATTTATAAGCACACCCTGGCTGGTGTGGCTCAGTGGACTAAGTGCTGGCCTGTGAACCAAAGGGTCAAAGGTTTGATGCCCAGTCAGGGCACCTGCCTGGGTTGTGGGCCAGGTCCCCAGTAGGGAGGCACCCAGTAGGCAACCACACATTGGTGTTTCCCTCTTTCTCCCTCCCCGTCTCTCTAAAAATAAATAAAGTCTTTAAAAAGAAAAAGAATTTATAAGCTCTAGACTACTTACCTTACATAATTGAAATTTCAGGGGTTCTCAATTGAAGAAAGTTAACATCGGTAATTCTCGACTTCAACTAAAACTAGCCTCTAACTTTGATAACGTCCTTACATTCTTTTTCAGGAAGCTGTGCTGAATGGTTTGGTGGCCACTGAGGTGTGGATGTGGTTTTACGTCGGCGAGATCATAGGCAAGCGTGGCATCATTGGCTATAATGTTTGAAGATCAGCCTTTAACATCTGTTTCTTTTTGGTTTATTATTTGAATGTTCTTGGACCATGAATAATCAGAATGGTATTTGAATAAAAAAAAAATTTCAAAATCAGTGTTTTCTATATCAAACACTGCATGGAAAGTTCAATTTCTCTTGATATTAGGTTGGATTGAGTTTTGTTTTAATAACGTTAATACAACCTTTAACAGGAACCTAAACAACAAAACAAACAAACAAGCAAAATATAACCAAAGACACTGAAACAGAACAGGCTGACAGTGACCAGAGGGGAGAGGGGAGGGAATTTCAGGGGGAAAGGGGAAGGGTTTACAGGAACAAGTATAAAGGACACATGGACAAAAACTAGGTGGGGGATAGAAATGAGAGGGAAGTGGGGAGGGCTGGGGGGTGGGCTGGGATGGGAGTAAAAGAAAACTGTACTTGAACAATTAAAATAAAATAAAACATTAATACAGCTCTAAATGCATGTCTTTGCTTAGCCCAAAATGGAAAGCATATATGTGAATATACCAATCTGGTATATGTATTTATGAGGAAAACATTTTAATTTAAAGGTTGGAAATATGGTACTTCAAAAAAGTCAGAGAAAGGGCCTTGAGAAAACTAGAATTTGCTGCAGTAGAAATAGTAATACCATGTATTAGAGTTACATCATGTCAGTAGTTAAAGAACAAAATTTGGATGGTTTCTCTTTGCTAAAATCAGAGGAAGATCTTTTTGACAACACCTGTGTCTGATGTAAATGTTGGGATATGGTGTGGTATTCCAAGTATGTATCTTTACAGCATCTTTAACACCAGGACAGTGAAAGAACCATGACTTACATTATTCTATCTTGTTTTATGATTTTTAGGACCTATCTTTGCCAAAACAAAATACTCTATGGATATTTAAACAGGGTTATTACTATGTCCTGTCCTGACCAGTGTGGCTCTGTGGGCTGGGCGTCTTCCCTCAAAAAGAAAGGTCACTGGTTTGATTCCCAGTCAGGGCACATGCCTGGGTTGTGGGCCAGGTCCCCAGTGGGGGCATGCAAGAGGCAACTGAACGATGTTTCTCTTCCTCTCTCTCCCCCCCCTTCCCCTCTCTCTAAAAATAAGCAAATAAAATCTTTTTGAAAGTATATTATATCCTAAAACAAATAGAAGTGATTGGTTATCAGTTTATCATCTTAAGCCATTTTATTGAGGATATAGGAGAGACTTAATCATTCATTGGCTTTTTGCAGATCTTAGCAACTTTGAATACCTCATTGGTACTTTCTGAATCCATTCAGACAACTACTTTAGCTTAACAAAGGTCACAGCTCTTCTAAGTGATAGATGATCTCTTCTTCTGAAATAGAAAGTAATGTCTAACACGGCTTCTGCAATAAACAGGTGGTCCAAATTGATGCTACCTCTTTTCAAAAGCCATTCGATAATTTAAAATATGCATAGCAGAAGACTAAAAAGATGCTACTACAGTAATGATATTCTTTATGGATTTTTCTTTTTCATGCACTATTAAAATTAACCAAAAACTTTTACATTTATATGTAATGTGATTTTTTTTAACCAAATGGTCACCCCAGAAAGTTTTCAGAATAAACATTTACTACTCATGTCACTGCTTCTTCCTCTGTCATACAGCACATGTCTTAAGTATAGAGTCTACTCTTACCTGTATGGATCAAGCAGTGAGCTTCCTTGAAGTGGCCACTTGACTTCAACAGGCCTGTTACTTTTCGCCTTCCTAAAACCTAAATGTCCTGTCGTCTAGCAGAGACCTGTGTAGGCTGTCTTTTACTGAATTTGTTTGTGCCAAGTGTTTGGCACTAACAACTCATACCTCAGATATTTATATTGTACCTCCTAAGCCCTGACACTACAACAATACTGAAACAGTACTGAACTGTTTCGCAAGAATTTGGTCAGCTGAGACAGGTAATTAAGCTTGTAACGTGATGTGCTATAATGAGGGAAGTGGAAGGTGATACTTAATTATGTATACCTCAGCATTATTCTGCTTGGATAAGTTTCTTCTTTTTCCACTCAAAATACCATATACACCTAAGTATTAACTTTTGCCATGATTTCTTAAGGATAGCTCAATAGTATATACTTTTTAACATTTCATATTTGTATAGCATTTTACCTTTTCAAAGAACTTGTACTATTTAATTTAGCCCTCAAGTTTTCTTTGAGGCACAAGGCATTTAAGTCAGGAACTAAGCAGCAGAAACAAATGATATGGCTAGGGTCCCATGAGTTTGGTTTGCTTGTTTTTAATTTATTGATTTTAGAGAGGAAGTGAAGGTTGTTTGTGTGTGCCCTGATGGGGATGGAACCAGCAACCTTGGCATATCAGGGCAATGCTCTAACCAACTGAGCTACCCAGCCAGGGCAGAATCCCTTGAGTTTTAAGAGATGGAACCACTATTTGGGCCCAGGTGATTGTCCCCTGTTGTTTGTGCCCTGACCACCTCTCAGACCTCGCTACTTTATATTTTCACAGTTCCATTCTGTATTACTTTCTGTATATTCTCAGTCCAGTTTTGCCTTACCATCAAGCTATTTAAGCTTTACTGTCTCATCAGATGTCAGCCTACCTAATCTTATATATTAATATTTCCTAATTAGTGTGGTTTTATTTCTACCAAAACATGAATTGGTACAATTGTGATCACTCCTGAGATGAATAAAGTAGCAGAGAATCCTGCAGCAAGGGAATTTACACTAGTCCTGCCTACCAAAAGAAAGACACTGATACTAATAAAATACTGACCTGCAAGGCCTCTGACAATCTGCCTTCAGTGTTGTCTTAATCTCATTTTGCTAGCGACTATTGTTTCAACCACACCATTTCTAACCACTCTCCATAAAAACTCCCAGATTTAAATCTCATCATCAGGTTATATGGGGGCAGGGAGGGGGTGGCAAGGTAGGTTTACAGTTGTGAGTATATGCAACAGTTTATTCTTGTATTATTAATTATCGTGTTTGTATTATTTGTCTTGTTACTGCTATTATTTTGTATCCTTATGATTTATCTTTTAGGTAATAATGGCTGGTAATTTACCTATTTTTGCCCACCCCTATATACCTACTGCTCCTGATTGTTAGCAGTTTTCTACCAGTCACCAGGCCACTCTTACTTCTTGACAGTTTTTTCTCTTGCCTTGCTACCACTCTACAAAACTACCTCTATCTTAATTCTTGGCAATTTCAACATGCACATGGATCAGTGGATTTCGAAGTATGGTCCCTGGACTGCATCAGCAGCCACATCATTAGGAAACTTAGAACTAAAAATTCTCAGGCTCTACCTGGAAACTCTGAGGGTGGGATCTGGCAATCTGTTTTAATTAGCTTTTGTGTAATTTTGATTAAGGCTAAAGATCGCCATAAATGATCCAACAAACTGGCTTCTCAGTTTTTAAAAAGTCCAATGATTATGTCTTTCACCTTCCTTGAACACCCATCTCATTCCAATGTCTTTACCGATAATTACTACTCCATAGTTTGAATCTCATGCATCCCTCTCTCTGACCACTTATCTTTCCAGTTCATTCCCTCTAATATCACAACTACTTCAATTCAGAGTCGCCATGACCATTAATAAGTTGATCTTCCCCACTACCTGGATGTCCTCTTTTCCTTTTTTACCCAACTTATTTGTATATCATCCTTAGCCACGACCACTCTCTTGAATACACCACCAACTTCCTTGCTTCTCATTCACTGTTGTACTCACTTGCCAAAATGACAACCTTGGCTAAAGTGTACCTGCCCTGCACAGTTAGCTGAATGGAGCTGGAGAAAACAGTTAAGGTGGCTAGTCACACTTTATGTTCATGATCAGAACCTTAAGAAATCACTTAATACTACCTGACAGTCATACTGTATTTCTTTGGGCCATGATTATCTCTGTCAACAGATGACTTGCTTTCTGCTTAACTAAGAAAATGGAAGCATGACTTCCGGCCAAGATGGAGGCATAGGTGGACGCACCATACCTCCACGCACAACCAAGCTAAGGACAACAACAATTTAGAAACAGAATAACATCCAGAACTGACAGAAAATTGATCTGAATGGAAGTCGGACAACCAAGAAGTTGAAATAGACTCATGCATCCAGACCAATAGAGGGGCAGAGATGAGCAGCCGGGTGCGGGTGACTGCATGGAGAGCAGAGAGTTGGGACCAGGCATGTAAGGCATCAGGGGTGCATAAGGCATCCGAGGCACGCAAGACTGCAGTGGGTGGACCCTGAGCATGCAAGAGGCAGCTGGCAGACCCTGGCTGAGGGGTGGCAACCAGCAGACCCAGTGAGGCAGCGATTGTAAAGCAAGGCAGTGTGCGCAACCCAGGATCCCAGTGCTAGGAAATAGAGCCTCAGGACACTGATTGAGGACACCTGTGGGAGTTGAGGTGCACAGAGAGACACCCAGCCTCACAGGAGAGGTCTTTGGAGGATCCCACAGCATGCACAAGCCCACCCACATGGGAATTGGCACTAGAGGGGCCCAGTTTGCTTGGGGGAAGCAGCAGAAGGGACTGAGGTCCCATGGAGAGTGGAGAAACCACCATAGTTCCTTCTTGACTCCCCCCCCACATACAACCTCACAACCCAGCAACTGGGGTGCCCCACCCTGGTGAATACCTAAGGCTCTGCCCCTCACTACATAACAGGCATGACCAGACCAAAAAAAGAGAGAGGGAGAGAGAGATGGCTCAAACAGAAGAACAAATCAAAGCCCCAGAAGCCATCCTTTTAAGCGACCGAGAGATAGCGAACCTATCAGATGCACAGTTCAAAACACTGGTGATCAGGAAGCTCACAGAACTGGTTGATTTTGGTCACAAATTAGATGAACAAATGCAGGCTATGGTAAGAGAAATGGAGGAAAATGCACAGGGAACCAATGGGAAGGAAACTGGGACTCAAAACAATAGAGGGGACCAGAAGGAAAAAAGAAACAACCAAACAGGAAAGAATGGTGAAATAAGAATTCAAAAAAAAAGAAGCCCTGGCTGGCGTAGCTCAGTGGATTGAGTGCGGGCTGCGAACCTAAGTATCGCAGGTTCAGTTCCCAGTCAGGGCACATGCCTGGGCTGCAGGCTACTGCCCCCAGCAACTGCACATTGATGTTTCTCTCTCTCTCTCTTTCTCCCTCCCTTCCCTCTCTAAAAATAAATAAATAAAATATTTTTAAAAAAAGAATTCAAAAAAAACGAGGAGAAGCTTAGGAACCTCCAGGACATCTTTAAACGTTCCAACATCCGAATTATAGGGCTTCCAGAACTAGAAGAGAAAGAGCAACAAGTGGAAAAGTTATTTGAACAAATAATAAAAGAGAACTTCCCCAATCTGGCCAAGGAAATAGACTTCCAGGAAGTCCAGGAAACTCAGAGAGTCCCAAAGAAGTTGGACCCGAGAAGGAACACACCAAGGCACATCATAATTACATTAGTCAAGGTAAAAATGAAGGAGAGAATCCTAGAAGCAGCAAGAGATAAGGAGACAGTAACCTACAAAGGAATTCCCATAAAACTGTCAGATGATTTCTCAAAAGAAACCTTGCAGGCAAGAAGGGAATACTAGTATTTCTATGAGTGTATACATGTGCTGTTATCTAGCCCGTCTTTTACAAAATCAGCTTTTGCAGCAAAACACCTATAAATTTATCAATACTACCCCCAATTTCTGTTCTCTCTTGAATGCACTCCAGTTAGGTGTTTATTCCTGCCACTCCACTGAAACTGCTCTTTTTACACAGTAAATGCAAGTCACTACTCAGTCTTCATTTTATTTGACCTTTCAGCAGTATTTGACTTAGCTGGGTATTTCCTCCTGCTTGATGCACTTTCTTTTTATTTTTTATTATATTTTTTGGTGAAAAGGAAAGGTACTGTTTATTCAAAAGTTATACAGGTTTAGAATAATGCCAAAATATCACCATTAAATCCCAAAGTCTCCTTAAAACACCCATAAACACACACACAGTCCTGCCCCCCCTTTCCAAACCAGGCCAGTCAGGGGTACCTACCGCATCTTAGAAAAAGAAAATAGAAGTCTATAGCTCACCTAGGCTCCTATTCTTAATCCAAAGCCACATCCTCATGGCGAGCCTTCTGCATCCTTTCAAACCACTAAGAGAGTTCCACATCGCTACTACATCTTGCTTTCCTGCTTCCTAAGGCACGTGGTCAAGGGAGCTGCCTCTCCACTCCCCAGACTGCATGGTTAAGCTCCAGTATGGCTGCCATGCCTGGGTTTAAATCTCCAAGAGGATCTTCCTCCATAACCCCATTTCCAATTCCTGCTACAATCGGCTACACCTGCCAGTAGTCTGGTTTCTTCTGCCTTTCTCAGCTGCTGTTGTTAGCCCATGGCCCCATGATGCAGAGCCACCTCCAAGCCACTCTCCTACACATAGGAAACTCCTCTGAACACATCACATCACAGCTTAGAGTCACATCCATCTCCCTTTTAATATTATTAAAACACTGGCCAAGTTACCCCCATTACAATGCCCCCTTTCAGATATAACCCTTTATATTATTATAAAGGACAATGGGCAAATGTCTCATCTTCTTATAGCTACTTCCAGCTGGACATGGCTGCTCTTCTACCTACCCTTGGGTCTGGGAGTCCCTAAAAGGGGTGGGGGGCATAAAGGATGGCCTTGCTGTGAAGGGAAGGACCTTGCAGGATCCAGATCAGTTTGCTATTACCAGGGAGTGGCAGGCTCGATGTCCGAATGCTAGCATTACTTGACAGTTGACATCCTTGTCATATTCTGGAGGTAACGGATTTGGCAAAAGGGTTAGAGGGCACAATTAAACCATAATCACTAAATGACAAAGGCAGGAACCAATTTTTCAATGTCCCACTTAGGAAAAGAATGGCTTATCAGGAGGAAGGTGTGCAAGCCATGCTACACCTGTCTAAAGCCCTTTTGCCTACTATACTGATAAACTTTCTGATACACTTGACTTCTAGGACGTATCTTTGGCCTTTCTTATTCCTTAATTTTTGTTTACATTTCAGTGTCCTCTTCTAGTTCCCCCTTCTCCTAACCTTCTATCTTTAGAATATTCCAAAGATAAGGCTCAGTACTTCTTCTGTAGTCATTTCATTGGTGATCTCATCCAGTCTTATAGTTTTAAATAACATCTATATACTGATGACTTTCAAATTTAATCTCTAGTCGAT
This sequence comes from Tonatia bakeri, assembly GCA_004024845.1. NCBI lineage: Eukaryota > Metazoa > Chordata > Mammalia > Chiroptera > Phyllostomidae > Tonatia > Tonatia bakeri. The sequence goes on from PVIA01006679.1 coordinate 57,416, forward strand.
ACCTATCCTCTGAACTCTAAAAATATATGCCACTGCCTATTTGATATCTCCACTTGGGTCTTTAATAGACATCTCAAAATTAACATGACCAAAATTGAACTGATTTTCTTCCCCATCGCCACCTCAAATTGTTCAACAGTTTTCTCCCTCTCGGCTGATGACAACTCCATCCTCTAAATTCTCAGACTAAAATCCTTTGTAGTCATCCTTGACTGCTATCCCTTATATCCCCATATCAATCCATGAAGCCCTATTGGTTCTACATTAAAAATATATCCAGAGCCCTGGCTGGTGTTGCTCAGTGGATTGAGTGCCAGCCTGTAAACCTACAGGTAGTGGTTTGATTCCTGGTCAGGACACATGTCTGGGGCAGGCCAGGCCCCCCACTGGGGGTGTGCAAGAAGCAGCCTTCTCTCACACATCGATGTTTCTCCCATACTTTATCCCTCCCTTACCCTCCCTAAAAATTGTATGTGTGTGTGTGTGTGTGTGTGTGTGTGTGTAAAATATATATTTATTAAGTATAAATATATAATATATATTAAAATATATATATAAAATTTGTCCAGAATCTGACCATTTCTTACCACCTCACTGATAACACCAAGGCACTATCATTTCTCACTAGGATTATTAAAATGGCCTTCTACTTCCCAGCTTGCCTGTCTACAGTCTATTCTTCACGCCAGTCAGAGTAATCTTACCCAATCCTTACGCAGGACTATGTCACTCCACTACTCAGGGCCTTTCAGTGGCTTCCGCCTCACTCAGACTCAAAGCTAAACTCAGTGGACTGCAAGACCCAATGAAATCTGACTTTCCATTATATCTCCAACATCATCTCCTACCACTCTTGCCCTTTCAAATGCTGCTTCACTGACCCCCTTGTTCTTCCTTTAATACGCCGGGCAACTCCTGGACCCTCACCTTCAAATGCCCTTCCACAAGATATTCCCAGGTCTGGCTCTCTCACTTCATTCAGTGTTTTCATTGTGAGGTCCCCCAACCACCCTAATTACAATTGCAAGAAACCTCTCTCCAAATATTCTTTTCCCTTACCTTATCTTTTTTCCCCAAAAATTTCAACTTGTATTCTATATCATTTACTGGTTTTTATGTTTATTTTTCATTGTTATACCTTGCTAGAATAAATGCAAGTCCCACAAAGGCAGATATTTGTAAAAATCTGTTTTGTTCATTGATAAATCCCAAGCTCCAAGCACATAGAGTTTTCTCAATGTGGATGTGATCAATAAATTAATTTATCCATTCATGAATCCATACCTTCATAAATGCTGTTACCTCTGCCTTCATCTCAGCCCTCTCTACTGACACATCCCTGTTCCACTTTCAAAACCAGTTAATAACTTCTTTTCAAAAATCTTTTCTCATTTTCCCAAAATGCTTCCCCTTGACCTCCTGTTGGGCCTCTTGTAGCAAACATCATCGTACTCTAATGATACTTTTACATTTGTTTATTTCCCTTACTAAACCGTAAACATTTTAAGGAAGGTACACTATCTAATTCACCTTTGTAATCCTAGCCTATCACCCTACCTGGCTTGTGTACAGTAGTTTTTCAAATAATGAAATAGCCAACTCTACTTACTGTGCTTGGTGCTGGATGGATACATAGCAGAGCTTAGTAGCAGTTTGCCACAGGGGAGATGCAGCCTGGGGGGCTCACTTCTGAAGGCCTGCAGACTGGAACTGCTACAAAGCTGACTCCAGATGAGTCCCTTCTACATCTCAGCCTCTAACTCTGAAATGGAGATTTTGATCCCTGATTAGCAGCCCTTCTCTACCAAACAAAGCTAATGCAGGGCTGCCTTTGCATAAGGCCTAGGAACGAAGAATGAGAAGGTGGGTGGTAGAAGATCCCTTTACAGAAGACCCAGACTGATACCCCAGAAATTCCTTAGGAACTGATAATCCCTCTTTCTTTGCCAAGCCTGGATGTCAAGAATTATATCCTTCATAAGGCTGAAAGAAGCATATCATTGTATGTTTACAGCACCATGCTTTTCCTTATAGGATTTGCCCATGCAATCTTTGGATGGGTTTTTATAAGAATTAACATGTCAGACTTCTTGCACAAAGCAAGGTTATCTTTAGAGGCTCCACATTTTAATGCATTCTGGTGTTGTCAAATATAAAAGCAATTAAAACATTGTTGGGTGGTTTTGAATTACAGCCTACTTGTTAAAATAGCTATTGTTTCCCCTAAGGACAGCTTGCATTTTTACCTGTGATGTCATCTCACTCAAAGTCTCAGGAGGGTAGGCAACTGACTAGAACAAGTGAGTAAATATGTTCTGAAAAAAACAATGAATTCTAAGGTGATGGCAGAAGAGTGGTTACCAATTTTAATGACCCTCAGATGGAATATCTATACTCCATGTAAGAAAGCCATGTAAACCCAGATTAGTGGAAGGAAGGAAGGCAGGAAGGCAGGAAGGCAGGAAGGCAGGAAGGCAGGAAGGAAGGAAGGAAGGAAGGAAGGAAGGAAGGAAGGGAGGGAAAGAAGTCTTAGCCAAATAAATATTAAGTTAGGAGTGATACTTTGATTGTCGTTACCTTGAACCCTGTGATGGTTTCCTCTGTCCTGATTATGCTAGTAGAAGTATGCTTACAATACCCACATCACTACTACAATGGGGAAACTAATTTTCATTTCACCCAAGACTCCAAATTTCACCCCCACTGCACTGAGGGTCAACACTAACACCAAATGGCCATTGGTTTGGGACTCAAATTTGTTTGCTCAACCATCACCATCTGCCCCATCCTCCCATTCCAGAAGACAGCTGCCTATAAAGACTGATAACCTAAAGGTACACACAGAAAAGCCTCAAGAACACAAATCAGCAACAAAACCTATTTTTCTCTTAAATCAGTATCTATAGCTGCATGTTTTCTTATTTGTCCATCTCAACTACAGCAAAGGCTCCTTGAAGGTAAGCATAAGTCACTCATTTTGGAAGGTTTGAAACAATGTTACTCTCCTCCCTTTTCAGTGCAAAATGAAATGAAGTAAACCATTTCCTGCGGCGAGAGAGCCATGGGAAGAGGACTGGAGTGTTGGACTTAATTTCTGGTTTCCTAACCCTAACCATATCCTCTACTCTCAGATATTTCAGTTGATGCTGGCACTGTGAGGAATAGGAGTGGGGAAGGAAGATGGTTTGCTTTTAACGTTTTTATTCAGAAATGTACACTGAACTCTAACCCTCATGTAAGACACTCCGTTTCAATTTTAACAGAACCAACTAATTCCTAACATATAATTTGTGTCAGAACCTTGATATTTCCGGAATTTTAAGCAATAGAATTTGTTAGATATTAATAGAGAGGGCTCAGAATAGTGAAGAGAATAAGGCTAAAGAAGAGAGGCTGAAACCTAGTCCTAAACATTTTTAAAGGTTGCCCTGACTGGTGTGGCTCAGTGGATTGAGTGCCATCCTGCGAACCAAAGGGTCGCCAGTTCAATTCCCAGTCAGGGCACAGGCCTGGTTTACAGGCCAGGTCCCCAGTAGGGGGCACAATGATAGGCAGCCACACACTGATGTTTCTCTCCCTCTCTTTCTCTTTCCCTTCTCCTCTCTCTAAAAATAAATAAATAAAATCTTTAATTAAAAAAACTGTTAAATAAAAGGTTAATTAACCAGTGATCATTTAACTATTTGATGTCTACCTATAATGTTTTAAAATAAGTTCTAAGGTTTTTTTTTAATTAAGTTTATTAGGGGTAACATTGGTTAATAACATCATATAAATTTCAGGTGTACAACTTCAGAATGCAATATCTGTATCTAGTGTGCTCACCACCCGAGTCTAGTCTGTCACTACATATTGATCATCATTTACCCTCTTAGTCTTCCTTCTACTCTTCAAGTTCTCAGGGGTTTTTTAAAATTTTTTTTAAATTTATTTTTAGAGAGGGGAGGGAGAGGGAGAGAGAGAGAGAGAAACATCAATGTGCGGTTGCTGGGGGACATGGCCCACAACCCAGGCATGTGCCCTGACTGGGAATCGAACCTGCGATGCCTGGTTCGCAGCCCGCGCTCAATCCACTGAGCTACGCCAGCCAGGGCCAAGTTCTCAGTTTTTAAACTTGATATCAGACTCTCATGTACCTTCACATATGAGAGGCATTAGTAAATGTAGCTTTTAATTTAGGCTTACATGTTTGTATCAGAGATTATAAGGTCTTTGCCTTGTGCAATAATGGCCATGTTCTTGTGGTTTTGTCTCTCTCTCTCTTTTTTTTTACTTTAGTTACCTACCAAAACACTGTGCATTTTTTAAGTCTAGGAACTAATAACTAAACACTGCATACATTGTGATCTAGAAAAACATGTCAAAACAACCTTACCCAACTGGCCTTGAGAAAGGCCACCTTTAGAAAATCTTCCAAGCCAGTCACGATTGCTGAAAAGAAAATACCAAGTGCTTATCACTCAAAGGGTTTCTTCAAGTGACAAGAAATTCTAGTCTTTTAATACTAACACCTTCACTTGTAGAAATTCATCTCAGAATTCGGGAAGTGGTAGCTTCTAGTTCCTCTGAGAATATTCCTAATCAACAAGTTTTCCACCTACCTAAGGGGACAGCTTTCTGGAATTACACTGCAGGACCTAGGTTATAATTAACTCACACTTCCTCCTCCTCTTGTACCTTGGCCATGATCTTAATCCTCACCTAGATTTTCCATCCTATCTATGGATAAAAATTTGTTCTAAATTAGATCAACTGAACTGTAGTTCTTTTTTTTAAGGATTTATTTATTTTAGAAAGATGAGGAAGAGAGGGAGAAAGAGAGGGAGTGAAACATCAATGTACGGTTGCCTCTAGCACACCCCATACTGGGGATATGGCCTGCAACCCAGGCATGTGCCCTGACTGGGAATCAAACCGGCGATGCTTTGGTTCACAGGCCTGCGCTCAATCCACTGAGCTACACCAGCCAGGGCTGAACTATAGTTCTATTAGTGTAAGATAAGTTGGCACTGGTGACTGAAAGGAATCCTAAACCAATTTTAGACCATTTAGTTAGACACTAAGCATGACAAAAATAAAAAGTTAGACACCCCAGTGGGAGGGTAATATTGCTGAGTTTTACCCTTCTTCTCCCTGTAGTGAAAAAACATTACTTGTTAATGTTATTAGGTCTAGTAATTTTTTTCAAAATAATTTGGAGGCAAACAAAATGTTTCCAATTCTAGGAACTGCAGCATTGGTAATACACAGAAAGAATGAAAAGAGGTCATAAATTGGGAGAGGCTTTAGAACTTAGCAGCTTTCAAGTGAATAGATTTAAAGTCATATTTAAATGACGATCAGCTAGGTCCATTGCTACTTTATCTAAAGAGCTCAAAGACCACCCTGACTAGTGTTGTTCAGTAGGTTGGGTGTCCTTCTGCAAACTGAAGTGTTACTGGTTCAATTCCCGGCGAGGGTGGGTGGGTACATGGCCAGGTAGTAGACCAGGTCTCAGGTGTGGAGTGTGCAAGAGGCAACTGATTGATATTGTTTCTCTTCCTCTCCTTCTCCCTCCTTCCCCCTCTCTCTAGGAATAGACAAATAAAATCTTTTTAAATAAATAAATAAATAGTTCAAAGACCTATCCTATATTATCGCCTTTATTCTTAGAACTTTGCCAGAAAGGATTATGAGATAGAGAGTAGAATCAACTGTGTTGCAGGTGTGAAAGTTGAGCTTTAAAGAAGTTGTTATGCACTTTCACTTACATGCAAGAGAAATACCTTACCAACTACATAAAAAAGAAAATATAGCCCTAGCCATGTGGTTTAATTTATTGGAGCACCATCCAGTATATCAAAAGGTTGCAAGTTTGATTCCCATTCAGGGAGCATACCTAGGTTGTGGGTTTGATCCCCGGTCGGAGCACGTCTGGAAAGCAACCGAGTGATGTTTCTCTCTCTCTAAAATCAATTAAAAATAACATATCCTCAGGTAAGAATTAAAAAATAATAATAACCATTAAAAAAGTAAAATATAAACTGTCCAGCATAAACTCCCTAGTTTCCTCCCCTTAACCTCAAACTGGTCTATTTCTGATTATACCCTTCCTTCCTTTCTCTGGTCCAAGAGGAAGACATTTAAGACATTCTTTCTAAAACGATCCTTCTACATTTGCCCTTGATTCTCTTTCTTTTTACTCTTCAGTGATCTCTCCCTATCCATCTCCCCATTGTCATGTGTTCATTTATTTATTTATTCAAAAAATTTGCCCTGGCTGGCATAGCTCAGTGGATTGAGCACGGGCTGCGAACCAAAGCATCGCAGGTTCGATTCCCAGTCAGGGCACATGCCTGGGTTGCAGGCCACGGCCCCCAGCAACCGCACATTGATGTTTCTCTCTCTCTCTCTTTCTCCCTCCCTTCCCTCTCTAAAAACAAATAAATAAAATCTTTTAAAAAATTATTTTAAAAATTAAAAAAAAATTAGTATAAGAGGTCATATTAAGTGCTTGGGATACTGACATAAAGGACACATTTCTTACCTTCAAAGGGCACACAGTCTAGTGGAAGAGGTAGAAAAATAAACAATTACAAATAACACAATTACGATATAGCACATAGAGATCAACAAGAGAGTCTGCACAATATGCAATAACTGTGCACACACGAAAGGCTGAGGAAGGCTGGGGTGGGAGGGATGACACCTGAGCTGGGGGTAAAAATTAGTTAAAAGGACAAGACAGGAAAGAAGGATACTTTATTTTTTTAAGGTTTTTTTATTATTTATTTTCAGAGAGAGGAAAAGGGAGGGAGAAAGATAGGGAAAGAAACATCAATGTGTGGTTGCCTCTCACATGCCCCACACTGGGGACCTGGCCCACAATCCAAGCATGTGCCCTGACTGGGAATCGAACGGACAACCCTTTAGTTTGCAGGCCCATGCTCAGCCTACTGAGCCACACCATCCAGGGCAGAAAAAGAGTATTTTAGACAGGAAATAACACGTACCAAAGCATGACCATACAAGAGAATTCAAGTTCAGTAACACAAAAACACAAGGAATAGATGTGTGTTAGAGGCAAAGGGTAAGGGAAAAAATTAGACAAAATAATGAAAGACCTTAAAGATGATAAGGAATGAATAAAGTGTTTTATGGATGGAAGTATATGGTCAGATTCACATTTTAAAAAATTCAGTCTTGTAACAGAGAATGATTAGACTGGGAACAATTGCAGTAATCCTGAAAAGAAATGGGCAACTGGGAGTGCGTGGCAGTATAATTAGAAGAGGGAATACTGAAAGAGGCAAACTTCAGTGTAAAGAGGAATTCAGTTTAAGGACACACAAATAAGGAGGCCCAACAGAGTGTCAAATACATGTGTCTAAAATTAAAAAGAGTGCTTGTGCTGGAGACGTAAATTTGGAAGTCACAAGCACGTAGAGAGTGACTGGGGCCTTGAGTATGAGATGAGATTGCTCAAGAAGAGTAAGTAAGCTCCATGAGGAGAAGGCAGGCATTTTTGTGTTGTTTATTGCTGTATTCCTGGGACTTAGAACTGTTCCTGGCATATAGGGAGCCTCCAGTAAGTATTTAAATCAATAAAAGAAATAATGGAAAGAAGGCTAAGAACATAACTGAGAAATATCAACACTAAGGAGTGGACACAGGGAAAGCAGCCAGTGGCTTCTCCCTCCCTTCCCTCTCTCTCTCCCTCCCTTCCCCTCTCTCTTAAAATAAATCAACAAAATCTTTCAAAAGAGAGAGACTGAGAGAAACGTCAATTGGTTGCCTCTCACATACCCTCAACTGGGGACCTGGCCCACAACCCAGGCATGTGCCCTGACTGGGAATCCAACCAGTGATCCTTTGGTTCAGCACTCAATCCACTGAGCCACATCAGTCGGGATGTCCCTGTATGTTTTAAAACACCCCCTCCCTCATTACTTCACACACTTCTTTCTCTGCCACTATCCTGTCAGTCACTTTATTCCTCTTGGTTGTCCTCTAGATACGTATGCTCCCCTCAGGCCTTCTACATTTGCTGGTTTTCCTCAGACATTATTTGGTTTACTCTCTCATTTCCTTCATCGGTCTGTTCAGATGTCCCCTTAACCCAAAGGTCTTTCCTGGCCATCCTATAAACTATCACATCTCAGCCTTTCCAAACTCTGTTCTCTCTTTATCCTATTAATACAGCACTTGTCACCAACTGACTTATTACAGCCGTTTATTTATTGCCTGTTTCCCTTCACTAGACTGTGAGCACCTATAAAGTATACCTATGAAGAGCACCACCCTTGAAGAAGTGGAGATAACCAAGAGACTATTCCTGCCCTTGAGGAGCCCACAGTTCAGTGAGTCATGTAACCTAACAAGTAATTAGTGTGGAAATGCTCAAAGCACTTGGCTGCAGGAGTCTGAGGCCCCAGGGACAGTGCTGTTTGGGTCAGTAATTACAGCACTCTTCAGCCTGGGTGGCAGTGAAAACAACAAGTTTACTCTAAGACAATATGAGAAATGAAAAGCACTCAGGACACACCAGTGTTTAAGGAGTGAAGGACAGAGAAAGGAAGCTGAGAAGAAATAATCAAAGTGAAGGAAAGCTGAAAGAATGGAGCCAGTGCTTCTGTAGTATACTACTAAGACCCATAAGCAATGAGCATCCGTTACAGTTTACCCTGTGTCGCTAATATTCTAAGCGTGTCCATATATTCACATATTAAACCTCACAGTACCCAGGGAGTTAGGCGACGGTATGACCCTGTTTTACTGAGAGGAAACTGATTCACTCACCCAAGTGAACACACCTACAGAGAAATAAGATTAGAACCCAAGCTGTTGCAGCTTCTACTCTTAATCCCTGTGTTGTTGTCCATAATACTACCCTGACTCTTCTAGTGCTCTGCCTTTCCCTATTTCATTGAGTTCTATTAAGAGTCAGGTACTGTTCTCGGCTCTGGATGTAGAGTAGTGAAACAAAGTCCCTCCCTCCATGGAGCTCATGTCCTTGTAGGGGAAACTGACATTGAACAAGTCAACAAATGCATAATAGTAAGCGCTGTGAAGAAAAGTGAAACAGGGATAATGTGTCATTAACAATAGGGGGCAGGTAGCCTCTCTGAGGAGGTGACATTTAAGTAGAGATCTGAAGAGAGAGAAGAGCCAAGAGGTATCAGGGGTAAGAACATTCCAGGCAGAGGAAGTGGCAAGTGTGAAAGCCTTAAGGTGTGAGTGTGCCTGGTGTGTTCCAGGAACAGAAAGGATGTCAAAGCAATAGAACACAATGAAGTGGCGCGGGCATGGGCTTGGGGGGTGGTGCAGGGCAAGATGTAAGGTCAGAAAGATGTGAAAAGGTTTCCAGGACATATTGTTAAGTGAAAAAGATTAAAGGGTCAGGTATAGTAGTTTAAATGGTATAATCACATTGAGTAAAGAAAATATGTGTGTGCATACACCCATATATACAAACATATAAGAAATATATCTATATATGCGCTTGTTTATCTTCTGACATATTAGAATACAAATTTTCCAGTAATTATCTTTTTATTTTATATTCTTTCATACTCCAATTTTTTACCTTGCATATATTATTTTTATAATAACCAAAACGTAGCTTAACAAATAAACTCAACCGCGTGTTCAGCAGCTCCAGCTACAGTCCTTCTCTCCTCTCCAAAGAGTTACTGAGAGGAGTCCCTTTTCTTCTCCTGGCTTTCTTCATTTCCCCTCAACCAAGTGTATTCTGACTTCGGATTTCACCTTTCTCTCGCAACTGCTGTTAACGAGATCATCTGCGACTTCCCTAGGACTATGAGGAACACTCTTTAGTCCTTTTGCTTCTTGACCTTTATTCCACTTGACATTGTTCACAGCTTATCTGTCTGAAAGTCTTTTTCTTCTCTGGCTTCCTTCTTGCCTCATTTGACCTCACTGACCATTCTCAGTCTCCTTTCACGGGCTACTTTATTTTTTGATTTATTAATTTTTAGAAAAAGAGAGAGAGAAAAATTGATTTGTTGTTCCACTGATTTATGCATTCATTGGTTGCTTCTTGTATGTGCCCTGACCAGAGATCCAACCCTTGGTGTATCAGGGTGATGCTTTAATCAACTGAGCTACTCAGCCAGGGCTCATTCATTAATTTTTGTTAGCCCACCTGGTAGACTAGGGTTTCTTCTGGTTTTGGTTTTGACCCCTTTACCTATATGTGCTACACACACTCCTTCTGTGTGGACTCATCCATGCCCATGGTTTTTAGAAAGTATAGGGACTTAGGCCAGGGAATGGAAAAATACTGGGTGGCCAGGAAGACAAGTTAAGACCAGGTGGCCATTGAATTTTTTTAAATTTTCTAAGGATATTATTTTTATTTATTTTTCGAGAGAGGGAAAGGGAGGGAGAAAGAGAGGGAGAGAAGTATCAGTCAGTTGTCTCTTGCACGCCTCCAACTGGGGACCTGGCCAGCAACCCAGGCATGTGCCCTGACTGGGTATCAAACTGGCAACCTTTTAATTTGCAGGCCGGTGATCAGTCCACAGACCTACACCAGCCAGAGTGAAACCATTGGTTTGCATGTACAATTGATCAAGGTTTGGCCCCTATAGGACTTTTCCAGGGTGGCAGTAATGAGCAACATGACCATCTTGCCTGCATGGCACAGGTGCAAGATAGTTGCCAAGTGGCCTGACAGAAGGAGGAAGTAACTTCTTCCTGACATAGAAAATTCCACTTCCTGAACCCCTCACAAGCCCACCTTTTCAGACCAGCCTGCTTTTTGACCAGCTTATAAAAGAAACCAAGCAGACCCAGCACCGGAGCCAGTTCAGAGGACCTTCCTTTCCTCAAGCATAAGCTTAATGAAATCTGTCTGGAAATTTCTCTGGGGTTTCCTCTTGATTTCTATCTTAGGAAACTAAAGAACCCCAACCCTGGTAAGAGTTTCAATTACTATCTCTGTGCTTCCAATTCTCAAATCTATATTTTTAGCCTTTTCTTCTGAGCTCCAATCCAATATATCCAACTATTGTTTAGACAGCTCCATCTGCAGAGCTCACAGGCCTCTCAAACTCAGCTGTTTCAAAGCCAAACTCATCATTTCCAAGTAAAAACAACAACTTCTTCGTCTTCTTCATCTTCTTCTTCATCTTCTTCTTTTTTCTTCTTCTTGTCCTCATCTTAGCTAGTGGTATCACCCCAGCTGGCAAACTGAGAAAAGTCCTTCTTCTTCATTTTTTGCCACCAAAAGTCATTCTATCTGTTACATATCTCTGGAAGCTGTCCTCATTCCTTTTTCTTCACTGCCACTGCACCCAACATCTGGACTACTGCATGTGGATATGAGTCTGAAGCCCTGTCACAAGATCAGAAATATCTTAAATGCATGTACTGCCTCTAGTCTCAACTTCAGCCTGCTTTTTTTCTTTCTTTTTTTTTTTAAGATTTTATTTATTTATTTTTAGAGAGGGAAGGAGGGAAAGAGAGAGAGAGAAACATCAATGTGCAGTTGCTGGGGGCCATGGCCTGCAACCCAGGCATGTGCCCTGACTGGGAATCGAACCTGCGATGCTTTGGTTCGCAGCCCGCGCTCAATCCACTGAGCTACGCCAGCCAGGGCTGCTTTTTTTCTTTTAAAATTTTATTTATTGAGAAAGAGAAAGAAACATCAGTTTCTTGTTCCACTTATTTATGCATTCATTGGTTGATTCTTCTCTGTGCCCTGATCAGAATTCAAACCCACAACCTCGGTGTATCTGCATGAGGCTCTGAACAACTGAGGTACCTGGCCAGAGTCCATCAGCCTGCTTTTTTATGCTTAGTTGCCATCATCAGTCCCTGCTTCAAATCTTTCAATTTTTCCTGAACTTTGTAGGACAAACTCCTTAATATGATATGGTCAGTCATCTTTTGACACTTTCCCACATGTAACTTATGTTCAAGCAACAATGAAATACTCTTTATGAAAAGCCCCCTTTCTTTTCAAGTTTCTGTGTAAGTTTTGTGACATAGCATCTTTGTGTCCCAGATCTAACATAATAACTGGTACAAAGTTAATGTTCAGTAAATGCTTGTTCCATAAATAAAAGGACAGCCCTGGCTGGGTGTGGCTCAGTGGATTGAGCATCAGCCTACAGACTGCTGGTTTGATTCCCAATCAGGACAGAGGCCTGGGTTGGGCCAGGTCCCCCAACCAGGAGCAAGCGAGAGGCAACCAGTTGATGTTTCTCTCACACATCGATGTTTCTCTCCCTCTCTTTCTCACTCCCTTTTTTATTTAAAAGAATAAAAGGACAGAAAATCAGAAAGCACAGATGTTGCTGGTAAGGGCACCAATCAAAAGACTACTACGAGTATAATTTAGAGATAACTAGAAAGAGAGGGAAAGGAAATGCTTTAGTGCAACATTTCCTTCAAGCTTATACAAGGTGAAACAGTAATAATCAAACAATAATTATTCCTATCGTTTTTCTCTCTTTGAGAGATAGGCAGTGTGCTCATTGGTACAATTTTAAATGGAAACAATTTAACTGATTTTAAATAAAATGTACAAAAAAAATTAGTCCAGTACACGCAACTGCTAAATCCTCTGACAAAACAAGATCCCTTGGGTATGAATCCCAAGGTCCAAGAGTGCAGCTGGGAAGGGAGTCAATTTTTTCTGCAGACATTAATTGTGCTGGTACAGACACTATTTGGCACAAGGGATACAAAGATAAATAATACTCAGTTCCTGTTGCAAGGAACTCATGGCCCAAGAATCACTTAGTCTTTGCCTTTGGCCAGGGCTACACCCAATCCTTTGCAGAAAAGCAGCTGTTCATCATGCTGGGGTCAGTATTTACAGTCCTTTTAGTCATAAGTATAGTTTTACTTATTTTTTTTTCAGTTCAGAAATACAACTTAAAGATTCAGGGCAGTTGCAAATTGCAACCATTGCTAACTTTAAAAAAAAAATCCTCACCATAGGACATGCTTGTTGATTTTAGAGAGAGGGGAAGGGAGGGGGAGAGATAGGGAGAGAAACATCGATGTGAGGGAGATACATGAATTAGTTGCCTCTTGCATGTGCCCTCACCAGGGACCCAACCCAGGACTGAACCTGCAACCTAGGCATGTGCCCTGACTGGAATCGAACCCTTCACCTTCAGGTGCACGGGATGATGCTCCAACCAACTGAGCCACAGCAGCCAGGGCACCTTTGCAGAAGAGTAATGGAGTTGGCCCTTCCTTCCCCAGAAGAAAGCAGCATCTACAGATTTGGAATAATACTCTTCAGTGATGATCAGGCCTTCCTATGGGTAAATTTAAATGACTGTAGTCACTGTTCTTTTCTTAGCAGGAAGGCTTTAGGGATTACTAATTCAATGTTTTCTATGGGTGGGGGTGCCTGTTTGGAGAAAGAAAATTGCTGATTTGAGAGGGAGTACCTTCACCAATGAATAAGGAGACCCCTGGGGGGTAAATGTTTCTACCTGAATGACAGAGAAGACACTTTATTTAGATGATCTTATTCAATCTTCATAATAATCCTACAAAGTTGCTATAAATATCCTTATTTTGCAAATTAGGAGCATAAAGAGCGAGGGTGCCTTGTTCAAGATCACATAGCTACAATTACTGAATTTGCAATTCAAGCCCAGATTTGCGACTTTGAGCCCATGTTAGTTCTACCACAATACTAGTGTGCAATGAGATGTCTTTCCAGGGAGAGGAAAAGGGAATGAACATGTAGAGGTTCCTTCAAACGAGAAGTAATTCATGAATTGCAGAAAGTGGGGAAATTTGGGGTTTCCTTCTTAAAAGTTTCTTTTTGTCACTTTGAAAAAATTAAAATAGTGTGCATTTCTACTAGGCTGCCAACAATCAAGAAGTAAAAAAATCTTTTTTGGAAAGGCATGGGGAACAAGACACTCAAATAGTGCTTGTAGGAGTGTGAAGTAGTACAGTATTTACAGGGGACAACTTGTTGACAACTATCAAAATTACAAATGTACATATCATTTGACTCAGCAATTCCACTTCCAGAAATTTATATTACAGGCCCTAGCCAGGTAGCTCAGTTGGTTAGAGTGTCATCCCAATATGCCAAGGTTGCAGGTTTGATCCCTGGTCAGGGCACATACAAGTATCAACCAATGAATGCATAAATGAGTGGAACAACAAATCGATGTTTCTCTCTCTCTCAAATCAATAAATAAAATTAAAAGAAGAGAAATTTATACTACAAATATATTTGTGCATTTACATATTACACATTACATATGTTCAAGGTTATGCACTGCAGCATTGTTTAAAATAGCAAAAATTTGGAAATGATTTAAGTGCCCACTAAAAGAGAACTGATTAAATAAACTATGCTGCACCTATTCCATGCAGGAAATGCTGACTACCATAAGAATGACTTCCAAGATATTTCTAAGCAAGATCCAGGAAGTGGGGTCAATATTCTTACATTTGCCCTGGCTGGCGTAGCTCAGTGGATTGAGCGCGGGCTGCGAACCAAAGCATCGCAGGTTCGATTCCCAGTCAGGGCTCATGCCTGAGTTGCAGGCCACAGCCCCTAGCAACTGCACATTGATGTTTCTCTCTCTCTCTCTTTCTCCCTCCCTTCCCTCTCTAAAATAAATAAATAAAATCTTTTAAAAAATATTCTTACATTTATGGAAACACTTCTTTGTGTATTTGCTTGTATAGGCATAGGCTATCTCTAGAAGCATATACAAGAGACTGATAACATTAGTTGCTCCTGAGAAAGGGTAAGATATGACTGAGGGAGGTGAGGGTAGTTGAGAACAAGACTGGAATGAAAACTTTAATTCCTTTACATTTTCAACCATATGACTATATTAGGTATTCAAGAAAAATAAATTGAATAATAATTTAAAAAATAAGCACATGGAGTTTAAGGTACCTTATGAATAAGGCACAAAAATGTCTTTAAAAAATATTCACATTATTGTGTAGCCATCACCACTATCCATCTCCAATTCTTTCCATCTTGTAAATCTGAGACTCTACACTCATTAAACAATAACTCTCCGTTCTCCCCTCACCCTAGCCCCTGGCAACCATCATTACAGCTTCTGTCTTTATAATTTTTAACTACTATAAATACCTCACGTAAGTGGAATCTACAGCATTTATCTTTTTGTGACTAGATTGTTTCATTCAGTATAATGTTCTGAAGGTTCATCCATGTTGTAGTGTACTACATAATGTCCTTCCTTTTTAAGGCTGAATAATAGTTCATTGTATGAATATACCACATTTTGCTTATCTATTCATTGGCCAATGAACACTTGGGTGGTTTCTGCGTTTTTGGCTATTATGAATAATGCTGTCATGGACATTGTTATACAAATATCTCTTTGAAACCCTGCTTTCAATTCTTTTGAGTGTATACCAGAAGTAGATGGAATTCCTTGATCATATGGTGATCCTACTTTAAACTTTTTTTGAGGAACTGCAGTATTGTTTGTTTTCCACAGCAGCTGTACCATTTTACATCTCCACCGACATTGTGCAAGTGTCCAATTTATCCACAGCTTCACCAGCACTTGTTTCGCTTTTTTGATGGTAGCAACCCTAAAATGTCTTTCTTGGGATCAGCAGTATGGTTTATGGATATTCGCATCAGACCTAATGATTTTTGGTCCTGCTTCTTATTGTGTGACGTGGGACATTACTCTAAGCCCCAGTTACCCCATTTGTAAAATCAGAATTACTGTAGAGGGTTTAAGAGAACTGAATGCACATAACACACTAGGCTCATAGAAAGCACTCAATAAATAGGTTATCATTTCTGCCTGAAAAGCTCCAAGAAGCCCAGTTCTGATTTGCTCTGCCTCATTTTGGAGTAGTCTGGAGGCAGAGACCAAGATGATTTCTCTAGTTTCTCTAACTAGAGGATTCAGTCTAAGGATTTCATACAATGTTAGACATTCTTTTTTCCTGCTGCCCCCACCATCCTGCAGACCTCCCGCCTGTGTCAAATGAGGTGTGCCTGATGTATGCCCCATGTAAGGTTACTCAGAACCTACCTGGCTTAGGTTTTCTCAGGGTTGGAGGACAGCAAGAAACCCTGTTGGCAGTTACATAAAGCCTGTCGCTCAGGGCACTGCCTATTACCTCTACAGACCGTTATGCATATTAAAGAAGGGGAGACAAATAAAAAAAATGAGAGAGAGAGAGAGAGGGAACAAATCAGGATGTTTGAGGGAATCCATGTGGTCACCAATCTGTAAGCGATCAGAGCAGTCTCACCGAAACAAAACCCCCCAGCACCTAACGCTAAATAGTATATTGTAATTTAGTCCTCCTCAGCAGAGTTTTGAGGCTGCCATTTAAGAGACTCTGCCGTGACTCCTACTCGTTTTGCCCCTGGTAAACCACGCGATGTAACAACGAAATCTGGTTCTGTGTGTGCGCTTTGCAAACCATCTGGGCTTCGTCCTGCGTGGTTGGAAAGACGATCGATCGGGGACGAGTTGGGGGGAGTTGGAGCTCGCTTGTGTGTCTTCCCTTTCTCTGTCCCCCACCCCTGCCCCCCATCGTTCGCTTTGCATAAACATTTTGCGGTTGGAGGGACGCAGGTTTTCAGCACCAGGAGGTTGTGGACCTTCTCTGGAGGCGTGCGGTGCACCCTTCAGAGGACTAGAGCTGATTGCAACCTGTTCACTAAGAGCGTACCCCTTTCCCAAATTCACTGCCCCAGGCTGTAATATTACATGCAGTGCGCTGTACCAGTGCGGGAGTCCAGGACGACAGCATTGACCTTCCCGCGAACTCCTCCTTGGCTGGGGGAGGGAGTGACTGAGGCTGCCCCGGGGCCTGCAGGGTGTGTATCGATTCCCCAGCCTCAGCCACCGCAAGTTCTCCTGGTGCAAACTCCACCTTCCCTTCTCTGCTTTCCCAGCCTTACAGGCTTCTAACGCCTAGCTTGAGGCACCTTCCCCTCTTTCCCTCAATAAAGTAAACCCGGTAGATATTTGTCCCCGCCCTAACCTGCCCCCCCACCCAGCCTACTAATTTCGCCCTGAGATCGCCGCCGGTGGGCCCCAAACATGCAGTGTATCATAAAGCCCAGAGCTCTTCTCCTCCCTCTCTCTTAATCAGAAACGTGCTTGTGAACCCCCTTCCCTCTGCATGCATATATTAGGGTCTGCTTTGCTTGCAGCGACAGGCACAGAACTGAGGAAGGGGCGGGGGCGCTTTTGCCCGCCTCTTCCCTCTAGGCCCGGTTAGCCATCCAACTTTAGCTACGTTGTAACACCGCCTCGTAAGGCAAGCACGCCTTGGCCCCGGTACGCGAGCTGGAGAAACAGCCCAACTCATTGCTGAAGGGTACGAAAAAAGGGGTTCCTCAGCCCCGAGTGCCTAGTAGGGTGAAGAGGTGGCGGGAGACCTGCCACTTGCTTGTGCATTTTGGAGAGAGCTCCAGCAGGAAAATAGGAGGGGCTCTTTTATTAATTTTTTTAAAGCGCATTCATTGAAGGCCTTTCTGTTTTGCATATAGTGAACTGGGAAAGGCTTCCGTTTTGCAGGTAGTACAAAAAGAGGTCTTTTATTCTAGAGGCGTTAAATTAGGACCGACTCATGTCGTGTCCATGCCCGGAGTAGAGAAGGCTCACTAGTCCCCAACCCGGCAGCCGCGTTATCCTGGAAGCTGCTCTCCCGAGTGGTTCGATTCCCAGCGCATCCCGGGAACATGTGTAATCGGCCTCTGCTTCAGGCTGCAGGCGGCTTGCTTCCCTCCGCCTTCGTCCCCTTCTACTCTGCGCCCCCTCCCCCTCTCCCCGGAACCCGCGCTCAGCTTCGGGCTCCTCGGCTTCCTTCCCCCCTCCTTTTCCCGAGCCCGGCCGCTCCCGGAGGGCGGGGTATGCAGTTATTCAGGTTGCTGGGCGGGCGGCGGGCAGTAGGCAGCGGCCCGGGCCTCGGGATGGCGTAGCGGCGGCCAGGTGTCAGAAGCGGAGGCCAGAGCAGGGTATCCAGGTTACCGGGCCTGCTAGCGCGGCCCGGCGCTCTGCACTGCGGCCTGCTGGGCGCCGGCCGCCAGGCGGCGTCGAGCGGGTTAGGCAGGTTCCGGGGCCCTCGGCCCCCCCATCCGCCTCCCCGCCCCCCTGTGTTGTCGCCTCTCCCTCTCGCTGCTTCACTTCACGGGGCGAACATGGCGCACAGCTGTCGGTGGCGCTTCCCCGCCCGACCTGGGACCACCGGGGGTGGCGGCGGCGGGGGCCGCCGGGGCCTAGGGGGCGCCCCGCGGCAACGCGTCCCGGCCCTGCTGCTTCCCCCCGGGCCTCCGGCCGGCGGCGGCAGCCCGGGGGCGCCCCCCTCCCCCCTGGCTGTGGCGGCCGCGGCGGCGGCGGCGGGAAGCGGCGGGGCTGGGGCTGCAGGGGGAGCGGCCGCTGCCTCAGCACCCTCTTCGTCGTCCGCCTGGTCTTCGTCTTCGTCATCATCCTCAGCCTCCTCTGGGCCGGCCCTGCTCCGGGTGGGCCCGGGCTTCGACGCGGCGCTGCAGGTCTCAGCCGCCATCGGCACCAACCTGCGCCGGTTCCGGGCAGTGTTTGGGGAGAGCGGCGGAGGAGGTGGCAGCGGAGAGGTAAGGGGGCGAGGAACCCCCAGGTTTGGGGTCTCGACCCTCTGTGGAGCCTCCTCCCCTCCCCCATCTGGGATTGTGGAGCGTCCTAATTTGGGGACCATCCTGGGGTCCCTGAACCGGGGCAGTGGCCCTCCCATCTTGGGACCAGCATACATGGGTTCAGATCTCCCCAGGCGCTCCCACCCGGCGTTTGAACCCATATGGCTGAGTGCGTTTGCCTCCCCACTCTCCTCCTGACCCTTGCCCAAATGCCTTGGCACCGACCCCTCGCCGGGGCTTCCCATCCCGGGACTGAACCCCTCCTCCCTTCCACAGATTACCTCATCCAAGCAGATTCCTCCCACCCTCCCTCCTAGGACTTCGTCTACGTCTCCCTCTCTGGACAGATGTTCCACTCTTGGGGCAGTTTTCTCTTGGGTATCCCTCGGGTGATGGCCTCATCCAGGTCCATATACTATTCTTGGGGACCGTTTTCCCTTCCAGTACCCCGCTTCCGAAATCCTGATGAATCCCTAGCTCCATCCCGGGGCTAGGTCCCTACTAACAGCCACTCCCCCTTCCTTCACCTCCGCCCTGGTCCCCCACTCCCCACCAGGTAGATGCTCCCTCATCCCGCCCTAACGCGTCCCCCCCCCCAAATCTTTCCTCCTTTGCCTTCCTTCACCTTCTTTCCCTCTGAAGATAATGGTGATATCCTATGCAGCGGGCTACTTCCCCATCATACAGAGGTACAGTTTCTAGCCTATTGGTAAATTACCTTCACTCCACCCTTTCCTCCTTCAGAATGAAGGATCAGTGGCATCTTTGAGGGGAAATAGTTAACTGTTCCCTGTGCTCAGAGAAGAGCATCTTTCTTCCATTCCCCCGGAGAGGAGGCAGGCTTTCCCTCCCGCTCCGAGGACGGGCCCCTGTGAGGGAGGTGTTTGTGGGGGACTGGGGCAGCACCCTCCCAGGGAAAGCAGCTGCTCTCCTACCCCACCCACTGCGCGGGAGAGCGCGCAGTCTTCAACCCTGCCTCCCTTCTGGCCTCCTCCTCTCCAGCATTGCATTATTGATCCACCTTTTCCAAGGCCAATCCTGGGGCATGAAAGGGGTGGGGGAAGAGGGGCTGAGTGGGGAGAGTAGATAGGGACAGTTTTGCTTCAGTGCATGGTGGTGGTTGCTTTTGGTTGGGAAAAAGGGAGTTATGAAGCAAAGTTATTCTTTAGAAGGAGTTAGGATTATGTCTCTGATGCACGATCTTTGCCCCTTCCACATTAGTACTGAGATGAGAACAGGGATGCTTTCACAAGCATTATTCCGTCTCCTTCAGCAAAAAGGAAAGTTGCCCTAGGAAGGGAAGTTGACCTGAGGTTCAGCCATGGCATTACGCATTTATTTTTCATTGGATGCAGAAGAGGGAATTTGCATTGTAAGGGAGAGGGGAGAGGAGGATGAGGGATGCTAGGAGTCCTGAGGAAGAGCAGCTGCTAGGAGTCTATAAAGGAAGCGCTGGGTACGGGGTTGCTGCTCTGCAGTGCTCTTGATTGAAACAGAAAGGGAAAGATAACCAGGCATTTCCTGCGTGTTCTGCCGTTAGTGCACACAAAATATCCTGGCAAACCCCTATCCCCTATTGTGCCCCGCACCCCTATAGATATATGAAACATCCTGGGAAGAAGTTGGGGGGAGATCCCAGAGATCCCAGCCCCTCCTTTCAAGGAGCTGGCATTTTTCAGTTGTTAGTCTTCCTGCCTCCTTTTTTAAATAATTTCTAAGGCAGCCTGATGAGACTGACAACAACCCGCCTTCTGATAGAGCAGGGAGGACATGATGGGGGCGTGTTCCTTGCTGTGTAGCTAGCTGCAGCGGCCCTTTTCCCTGCCTCTCTCTGCTCTATCTCCACCTCCTTTTCCCAGCCCTTCCGAAGGCAGCTGCAGTCAGCAGGGTTGCTTGAGAGTGTGTATTGGTTGCTGTAGATTATTATTTTTTTTTTGAAAGGCCAATTCTGTATTTTTTAAGCTAACAACACAGATCCCATGTAGTTGGAGAACCAAAGGCCTCATACATGACAAAAAGACTGAACCGGTCAGGTTACTTGCATGGAGTTGGTGCTTAAATGTGAGTTGATTTTGCTTTTCTAAAAGATACAGCAGCAAAAAAAAAAAAAAAAAATTAAGACATTTCATTTACCTGCTTATTTTCAAAATTGAGACTTGCCTGGTTATGTGTAAATTTTAGCCCCATGTGTATTTGAGTATAATAAGGAAGTCTTTATTAGGAGAAGCTAGTCTATTTTAAGAGGATCCTTGGAAGCATTTTCTTTTTGTTTAGCATGCTTATATATTTTGTACTGAAGGACCAAGTGTTCCCATTCCAAATGTTATCATATTAAAAAGCAAAGTTTTATGCTGATAGTTTCCAATTACAGCTTTTTAAGAGACTGGTGAGAAGAGAGCTACCTGGATTCAGGGACCTAATGTCTGGGCACCAGAATATTTTATCTGTTGGTCTTTGATAAATCACCTTTAAAGTTTTAATCAGGTGCTAATGTTTTCTTATCCACTGGCATCATTTTGCTTAGCAGTAGTATACAGTGAGTGAAGCCTCTTAAGAAATTGCAGTCATTTTAAATAAGGTCATATTATTAAGGTTTTTCTTTTAAAACTTTTGCCAAAACAGTAGTCACTTCTTCACTATGAAGAGAGTGGTTGACTGCTTATTGAACTTTATTTGCTAATGCATAGTGATTATGTCCTTTGACCTGCTAGTTTTCAATGTAGAAATCAAGCATTTTGTTATAGTCTTACAAATCAATGATAAAGTTCCAAAAGGAGGTTTAGGATTCCCCTAGGCCAACATGCTTATAGAATTCTGAAGATTGTTTCTCAGAATTCACTTAGCACTGTAGCAAGTCTTGCCTGGATTCATGAAGATGTGGTTTGTGACCCAAAATGTTTCTAGCCTTCTAAAATTCTGGTTTGCTTTAAATGAATAATGATTATAACTGGTTCATAACAAAACCTAAGTTAATACTTACAGAACTAATAGTATGTTAAGGTGATTGAAAGGTAATAGAACCTCCAGATCACTTCTCTTTTTAAATTTCTTTAGCCATAGGAGACCTGTCCTCCACTGCCACGCATTCCTAACTTCCCTCACTGAGTATCTTTCTGGGTTCTGCATGTAGGAGTCACATACTACATATGAGAGTTCTTCATGACCCAGTTCTTGTGGAATGGGTTTATTTTTAAAAACATAGGTGTTTCTGGTCTTCTATTCTGACCTGCTGTATGACATGTAGGAAATAGAATTTGAGTTTGATTTCATCAAGCACTGTAAGAAATCAGAGGTCTGCTTTTATGCCTTCATTCTTGGCTGCATAGTGTCTGTTACAATTTATTGAGGATTGTCTCAGGTAGCGCTAGCATAGTTCTACTTTGCCATCTAAATAAGCATAGTACAGTACCTTCTGTTGACTAGAATTTGGGCTGTTTGAAAATAAATCCCAGAAATGGTTTATTTATCAGCAACTAGTCTTTGTACCTTCTCTGCTATCTCACAGAATGTGGAAAGTAAACTTTCCACCCTGATCATAAAACATGGCAAACTTTAATTATATGTAAATTGAAACTGAATTGCATTGGTATGCATTTGAAATGGCAGTTTAGGTGAGATAGACTGAAGTGGGCCCTTGGGTTGGGCTTAGAGAAGATGATGGTTCTGTAGTGAGACAGCATCTGTGTTGGGTGTTTTTGTTGTTGTTGATTGGGCGTATGTACCAAGGGTGGGAGTCGCTCCTTCATTGCCTTTACAGCTAATCCTGAGCTTGGCGGAAGGGAAATGAAGCAGAGAGCGCAAGTGGACTAGAAGAAGCCTGGAGTGGAAGCCTTTGGAAGTCAGCGGACTCTCTTCACCCTCATCTCTCACTGTTCAGTTATGGGACCATAGGCAATTCACGTTTAACCTTGAATTTCAGATCTGTAAAATGAAACAGTTGGGTTAATATTAGCTCCTGAATTCTTTTCTGCTCCTTTCCCTTATGTGAAATTTTGGTCGGGGCAAAACTTCTTACTGAGTTTATTAAAGAGTCAGAGTCAGGGAGTCTCTTTGGTTATTTTTAATATCAGGTTGTACATTTTCCCATTTAACTGGCATTATTGGGGAAGTTTTCATTGTATAAACAACATATAAGGAGTTAACTGTATGGAAAAGAATTACTTGCTGAAGTTGATGGCATTGTAGATGTATGACAGGTCAAAAGGGCAGTTGTTTTCAGTCTAGGTGCTGTATTCCTCCAGATATGTGAGGTGTTTAAAAAAGATTTTATTTATTTTTTTGTTTTTAGAAGGAGGGAAACATCAATGCGTGGTTGCCTCTCGAGAGCCCCCCACTGGGGACCTGGCCTGCAGCCCAGGCATGTGCCCTGACTGGGAATCAAACCGGCAACCCTTTGGTTTGCAGGCTGGCATTCAATCCACTGAGCCACACCAGCCAGGGCTAGATAAGTGAGCTTTTAAATGAAAAGAAAAATCAAGTGTACTAATGTATTTATAACTCCAAAGTGATAGTATCTACGTTGCAGGGAGTGGTTGTTAATATGCTTTAAAGTGTGGTATATAGTACTTTGGTTTGGTACTGAGTGAGCATCAGAGGAATGTAGTCTGTAGAACTTTTCTTCATCTCTCATTGAAAACCCTGACATGTGCCCATCTTAACCTTCCATTTAATTATCCTATAGGAAATCATTATTCATAAAATAGTCATTCATCTTCTGATTGGAAGTTGAGAAAAAATATTCCCATCTTGGCTCAATTCCCATTTTTTTGCTCACCCTGGAGCTGTCTTTCCATTGAGCTGTGCAGACTCAGTATCTTTTGCCTTCCTTGCCCTGTGGCTGGAGGGGGTTGCAACAGTGCTTTTCTTGCTCCGAGGGATCAAATACTTCAGTGCCTTTCTCTTTTGGAGACTCACTGTATTTTAATTGTAGGTCTCCTAATTGAGATGTTTTTGTGCCTGCCCACATTCCACTAGTGCTGGCAAAGAACTCAGCTTGTTTCTAGATTTAACTGAAGACCTTCTTGTCCGTTTCCATTCTCCCTCTGCCAGGGTGGAAAGCACAGCGGTGTAGACCTTGAGAAAGGGGGAAGCTCTGTGACTGTCACTACTTTGGGGAGGAATTTATTCTAGGATTGCTGGGATGGAACCTTCTTTTGTTTGCATATGTTATTTTCAGGTATTAACAAAGATTAAATTACTAGTGACTCTGACATAAGATATCTACATTTTAGTTAGTGCTTAACCCTGTAGGCACTAGTGGGAGAGAAGGCTAAAGAGTTTACAGTTAAAAAGTACTTTTTGGGTCTTACCTACATTGGTTTAAAGCTTTATAAATAAAACCCTATATAGAGTAAATCACAGATGATTTTTTTATTGTTTTTCACTGGTAGGTGATAAAGACAATCAATGAAATTATTGATTGTTCCTACAATTGTATCAGATTTTAAAACAGACTGAATGAAAATTAACTTAGATTTGAATTAACTTTTTGCTTAGAAAAGACTTCAGGAGATTTTAAAAATTATTGAATTAATTAAGTATACTCCTGTACGCTTCAATATTTCTTGAGAAGTTTAGGAAATGGCTAGACTGTTAGAGTAGTTTCAGAATAAGGTAAAATGTTTTTTTCTGGAAAATAGAGCTTCACTTTAGTTTCCATTATATCAGTGCTCAAAACACAGCAGATGTGGTGTGCTACAGGCAGTTAACTTCTTTATTAACAAAAAAGAATTCTAAATCCTTCACCTGGACTCGGATGGTTTCATTGATCACATCAGTGTGAGGCAGGCAGACAAAGGACCACTACTTTGTGTTCTAGTCGTCCATGGGCTGTGAAGAAAGCCCGAAAAAGCGAAGTACAGGATCTTTATGGCCTGCATCAAAAAAGCTGGGGGCT
Organism: Tonatia bakeri; assembly: GCA_004024845.1. Lineage (NCBI taxonomy): Eukaryota > Metazoa > Chordata > Mammalia > Chiroptera > Phyllostomidae > Tonatia > Tonatia bakeri. Next base: position 81,934 of record PVIA01006679.1, read on the forward strand.
TGCACTCTTATACCTGAGTGTGGGTGGTTTTATGGCCTCATTCTCTAATTGCTGGCATTTATGACAGTGTGCATGCCACTGGGCCCTGTGGTGAGGTGGATTATGTTGAGAATGGAGAGAGAAAAGGGATCCTTTGTTAGGCTTTTCATTTTCTCCCTCAATAAGGTCTCTGAGAAAGCCCCGAGGAAGTAGTGAGACACTGGGACTGAGGGAATAACATCCCATAAAATGGTTCTTTATGTTTTTAAGAAGGATGAGCTGCTTTTCTTGACCTATCCAAAGAAATCCATACTACCACTGTTAAATATTTCAATGAACTCTGTACCTTGTCAGGTTACACACCAGAGGAAGCCAACCACTGTGGCCTCTGCCAGACATTTACTTTTAAAGACTAAGTAAGACATTTGAGAGAATTTTGTTCTGTGATTTGTAGTTGTTTTGGATGACCTAAATTCCCTCATAGAATTAGTACAAAACTTGTTAGAGGCCAAACTTGGTTTAACTTTTTAGATGTTGAATATACTACCCTAATTAGTTCTAACAGTTAAAGATAAAAATGTAAGAGTTAGTTGGCAGTTTTCTGTGCTGTGTGTGAAAATTCCCCTTTCTTTGAAATGAGTACTTGTTTTTCTATTTGAAAAATAGACTGAAGGGAGTTCCCCAGATATCTTACCTTTAATTATTGCTACAGCAATGCCTCACGTGGTAACCAGTGGGTAGGATCTATTCCACTGGCATCTATTTCTGGAGTTGCACTTTTCTTCCATATATTTTGTTTTCTTGCATTTCTGTTTTGTGTTTGGTTGGAATAATTGGGCATATAATGTTTTTATGTCTTCAGCAATAAGAGCTATGAACCTTTCTAACATTTGAGCTGTTTTAATCCTTATGATCCATGCTTTGCTGAAGGAGCATTGTTGTTGCTCATTTTATAGCATCAAAGTATTGTAATTGTGGTTTTCTGTCTTGAACTAGGAAAGTAATGTTACTTCTGAGGAGTGTTTTTAGAGAAAAATTTTTTCATGAAACTCTCCTTTGTATTATCTTAGTTCTAAAAACTGGAAAGAAGTTAATCACAAATAATCTACACTGAGAGTAATAAATATTTATACATGCCTGTATTCAGCTTCTGTCCATCCATGAGTGTCAACTAATTTTGTTTATTTATTTATTCTTTCAAAATATCTTATTTATATTTAGAGAGAGAGAGGGAGAGAAACATTGAAGTGTGAGAGAAACGTAGAGCAGTTGCCTCTTGCACACCCCCATCTGGGGAACTGGCCTGCATCCCAGGCATGTGCCCTGACTCAGAATTGAACTGGCTACCTTTCGGTTCTCAGGCCAGCACTCAATCCACTGAGCCACGCCAATCAGGGTGAGTATTAACTAATTTTTAGTTTAAATACAAACATATAACATATTCCCTAGATTATTGCCTTTAACTATAAGCAGTAAAACCATGCAGATAATATTTCTTTAAGCTTAGTTAATGAGGAAATCCTTTCATAATCTCTCAGATTTTTCATTTATATATAAACACCTTTACAAAGGAGGACAGTCTCATTATCTAATCTCTAATGGTATGAGATAGTGTAACACAAAATAATTAAGATCTGTTAAAACCTTGGGCTCTGGATTTAGACTGCCTGGGTTCAGATCTTAACTCCACCATTTTTCAGTTGAATGACCTTGGAAAAATTTCTTAACCTCTCCATTCTTCAGTTTCTTGTAAATTATCGACAGTCATCTTCATAAAATTATTGTAAAACTTAATTGAAATTATGCATATAAAGTACTTAGTATTTTGCCCAGTACATAGGAATCCCTAATTATTATTAGGATTCAGAGATTGAAAGGACATGAATGCTGTAATCTTTTATACACCAAGATAACCGGTTTTCATTATTTTTACTTATACATGTATACACCTTTCCAGTGCTATAATCTAGACTTTAGAATGTTCTTTTTTATATATATTTTATTGATTATGTTATTACAGTTGTCCGATTATTTTTTCTCCCCTTTATTCCCCTCCGCCCTGCGCTCCCTCTGACTAGCATTTCCCCCACACCCCCACTTAGTTCATGTCCGTGGGTCATACATATAAGTTATTTGGCTTTTCTATTTCTCATACTATTTTTAACCTCCCCCTGTCTATTTTGTACCTGCCAGCTACCAGTATGCTGCTTGTTTTTTAAAAAAAAATTTTATTAATTAGGGAGCGGGGGTGGGAGGGCTTGATTGGGAGGGAGGTAGGGAGAGGGGCTGGGAGGGCTTGATTGGGAGTAAGGGGGAGAAAACTGTACTTGAACATTCATTTAAATTAAAAAAAAAGAAAAAAATTTATTAAATAGTGAATGCCTTTTCTAACTCTGCCTTTCTTTTTTAAAGAAGGCACACTTTTTTTAAAGATTTTATTTATTTTTATTTTTATTTATTTAAAAAAAATGTGGGTTTTTTTTAAAGATTTATTTATTTATTTTTAGAGCGAGGGGAAGGGAAGGAGAAAGAGAGAAAGAGAAACATCAGTGTGTGGTTGCCTCTTGCATGCCCCCAACTAGGGACCTGGCCGCCAACCCAGGCATGTGCCTTGACTGGGAATCGAACCAGCGACCTTTTGGTATGCAGGCCAGCATTCAATCCACTGAGCTACATCAACGAAGGCATATTTATTTATTTTTAGAGATAAGGGAAGGGAGGGAGAAAGAGAAGGAGAGGAACATCAATGTGTGGTTACCTCTCATGTGTCCCCTACTGGGGACCAAGGCTGCAACCCAGGCATATGTCCTGGCTGGGAATCAAACCAGAGACCTTTATGGTTCACAGGCCCATGCTCAATCTGTTGAGCTACATCAGTCAAAGCTCAATTATGCTTCTTATCCCCTGTACCTTTTCCCTCATTCTCCCACTTCCTGCTACGTGCTTATAGCCCTCCACGTGATCTCCATTTCTGTGATTCTGTTCCTGTTCTAGTTGTTTGCTTAGTTCGTTTTTGTTTTTGTAGGGTCAGTTTTGATAGTTGTGAGTTTGTTGTCATTTTACTGTTCATAGTTTTTATCTTTTTTTTCTTAGATAAGTCCCTTTAACATTTCACACAATAAAGGTTTGGTGATGGTGAACACCTTTAACTTGACCTTATCTGGGAAGCACTTGATCTGCCCTCCCATTCTAAATGAAAGCTTTGCTGGATACATAATCTTGGATGTAAGTCCTTGCCTTTCATGACTTTGAATACTTCTTTCCAGCCCCTCTTGCCTGGAAGGTTTCTTTGGAGAAATCAGCTGATAGTCTTCTGGAACACCTCTGTAGGTAACTGTCTCCTTTTCTCTTGCTGCTCTTAAGATTCTCTTCTTATCTTCAATCTTAGGTAATGTAATTATGATGTGCCTTGGTGTGTTCTTTCTTGGGTCCACCTTCTTTGGGACTCTCTGAGCTTCCCGAACTTCCTGGAAGTCTATTTCCTTTGCCAGATTAGGGAAGTTCTCCTTCCCTATTTGTTCAAATAAGTTTTCAATTTCTTGCTCTTCCTCTTCTCCTTCGGTTCACTGAGCCACACCAACCAGGGCTGATTACCAGTGTTTTAAACTCTGCATCTGATAGGTTGGCTCTATCTTCATTGCTTGGTTCTGTTTTGGGAGCTGTGTTCTATTCTTCATTTGAGCCATAATTTTTTTTGTCTCCATGTGCCTGTCACATCTAAGGGACAGAGCCTTAGATATTTACCAGGGCGGGGCTACTCACTTTGATGTGTAGTAAAGCTGTGTGGGGGGGGACAGATTAGAGAATGAACACTGCTACTTGCTTGGCTCTTGGCCAGCTTTCAGTCACTTACCCACAAGTAAATTGGGCCCTTCTGGTGCTGATTCCCGGGTGGGTGGATTTGTGTACATTCCAGGACCCTGTGTGTCTCTCCAATGAACTCTCCTGTGAGGTTGGGAGATTCTTCTGCTGCTGCAACCCCCCCCCCCAGGTTTTTTCAGTCATAGTTTTTGAGGCTTTATTTGTTTGTACTGGAACTTTGGGTTACATAGTCTGTCTCACTCCCCAGTTGTTCCTCCTGGTTTATCCGCACACAAATGTGAGACCTCCAGGTCCTCCATCACCTTGCCACGAGTCTTTTCCACCCTAGCTGCCCTCTCTGCCCCTCCTCCCAGTCTGGATGAATGTTTCTTCTTTAACTCCTTGGTTGCTGGACTTCTATACATTTTGATTTTCTGGCAGTGTGGAGTTTTTTGTTTTTTAATTTGTTATTGTTCTTCTTTTGTTGTTGTTCAAGGAGGCAAAATGTATCTACCTATTTCTCCATCTTGGCTGGAAGTCTAGAGTGTTCTTTTCTTGGAAAAAAAAAGATCTTATGCATTAATTTTGAGAGAGAAGGGAAGGGACGAAGAAAGAGAGGGAGAGAAACAGCGATCAGTTGCTTCTTGTATCTGCTTCAACCAGGGACTGAACTCATCACCAAGGAATGTGCCCCGACGGGATCGAACTGACAACCTTTCACTTTGCAGGACAACACCCAAATAACTGAGCCTGGGTATTAAGTTCATCAGTAAGCTAGAACCAAACTGAAGTTCAGCCGTTCATCTTGGTAACAGTGGGTACCATTGGTGTTAGACTGAAACATAATTAGAGATAAGGTAAAAAAGAGAGAAAAAAGAACAAGACAGTAAATATGAAGGTAGAATACCAAGGAATACAGTGCATCTATAAATTGCATAATTATTAGGCCAAGGCAGCTGTATGGGAATTGCTACTTTGGTCTCTGTAACTAGTGTTCCTTTTAAGATTGTGAGTACTTGTTGGTCCCCTACAACAACTCTAAGGCTCTCCAGGGTTTTTGGCTCCGGGGTTGAGATCCAGTACTCTGTACTTGGTAACTATTTGACATTTGTTCTCATGTTTCTGCTTCGGTAGATAAGTCTCCAGAGATCAATGCAATTGACAGTTTAATTATAGAAGAAATGCTAAGTTATAGGTTACAATTTCTGGGGTTGGAACTTAACTTGAGAAATAAAAATAACCACAAATAGAGTAGTCAAAAACAAATTAAACTTTTTAATTTTTAATTTTTCAATTATAGTTGACATTCAATATTATATTATTTCCAGGTGTACTGCATAGTAGTTAGACATTTGTATAACTTACAAAGTGGTACCCCCAATAAATCTAGTACCCCCTGACACCATAAATAGTTAATGTAATATTGTTGACTATTGCCTATGCTGTAATTATATTCCCCTCAGATTAAAGTTGAAGAATGACTAGCAGAGGGTAGTATGCTTAAGAAGGAAAAGTGCAATTCTGATTTATCTCTCTTAAATAAAAAGTTTGTTAAAATACACAATACACTATCTTTTGCAGCTAAACAGTTGTTCTTGTCATATGGTTAATAAGTAGCCAAGCTAGAATTCAAATCCAAACCTATATTTATTTGAAAGCTCATCTGTCTTCCCCTGTTCTGTTTTATCTTCAACTCCATTCTCTTTCTACACCATCCAACCAATTTTTAAGGCTTGACCATGATATTTGTGTAGTGTTTATTTCATTGGTCCATGCTTTTTTGTTTATACCACCCTACTTTAAATTTCTGTTACCTTTGCATGGATTATTGCTATAATCTAACTGCCTTTGTTTTCACTGTATACAGTGTTACTCATGGTTTTCTTAAAGTCACATCTGATTATATCACTTTACTCTTAAAATGTTTTGATTTCTTATGATTATAAAATAAGATTTAAAATTCTCAGCCCCTGCCTTGGCTGGTGTAGCTCAGTGGATTAAGCGTGGGCCTGGGAACCAAAGGGTCGCTGTCAGGGCACATGGCTGGGTTGCAGGCCAGGTCCCCGGTGGGGATAGTGTGGGAGGCAACCACACATTGATGTTTTTCTCCCTCTCTCCTTCCCTTCCCCTCTTTCTAAAAAATAAATAAATAAAATCTTTAAAAAAATTCTCAGCCCTTCATAATCTAGCTGGCCTACATTTCTACATTTTTAACATTACCTTTTAAATACACATTCTCATTTATGTGATTCAACCATATTGACCTACCAGGGTATTGCATGTTCTCCACAGTCTGTGTGTACCTGCTTTTGTACTTCCATGAATATCTCTTCTTTACCTTAAAGTCTTACCATCTTATCCTCCCTCTGGCTCATTTATCTTTTATGACTCAGCTCAGATCCACAGATCCCAGCTCTTCCGTGAAGTTTTCACAGATACCACTACTAGTTGAAACTCAACTCCTAGTTTCCTGTATGTATGTATGTGTGTATGTATGTATGTATGTATTGTATTTTACAATAGAATTTACTTAAGGAAACTTCAAATTGCAAACACTTGTTATTGTATCTTACTTTCCCCTGTTAGATTGTGATTTCTTTAAGACATGGAACAATTTTAAGTCATCATTTATGTTTTATATTGTTTACAGTGGTGACTTTTCATATAGAAGGTTATGTTTATTGAATTGAAAATTTGATATATGTACAACTTTTAGGAATACATTGCAAGGACATATCATAAGCTATTAATGTTGTACAAGTATATTAGCAGGAATATTTTGAATAATTTTTTTTAAAGATTTTATTTATTTATTTTTAGAGAGGGAAGGGTGGGGGGAGAGAGAGATCAATGTGCGGTTGCTGGGAGACATGGCCTGCAACCTAGGCATGTGCCCTGACTGGGAATCGAACCTGCGATGCCTGGTTCGCAGCCCGCGCTCAATCCACTGAGCTATACCAGCCAGGGCTATTTTTGAATAATTTTTTAAAAATAGTAAACTAAAGTACCACAGAGGAAAATCTAAGACCCATCTAAGGACATTTTTGTGAAAGTGCTAGTTGGGGTTTTAGGAATGATGTGGCGGCGTCCTAATGGGACGGCATCACCTCCTTTGTAGCCAACACTGGCATTGATTCTCCCCTTGCTGGAGTGTTGCTTCCATTTCTAAGTTCCTCAGCTTGAAAGGAAGGAGGAGACCTTTGAGATGATTGTATGATTGGAAGTCAGCCCTATGAGGAAAGGTTGAGAGTGTGAGAGGTTGAGAGGCCACTTAATAACTCTTCAAAAAACATGAATGAATCCATTATTAAGAATGGTAACCAGCTGTTTTACAGCTCCGCTAATGTGAGACTAAGACAAAAATAGGTTTCAACTCAAGCGAAGGGTAGTTGTGTAAAGAATTTGTTGCTAATGTTGGTTGTCATTATAGTGATGATGAAAGGGTTACCAAAATAATTTTATGATCTTCTATGGAGGTGAGTTTTTTAAATACAGTCGTGTGTGTGTGTGTGTGTAAATATGTTTTTGTGTGTTTGTGTGTAAATATATCTTTTATACATGTATACACACACCTTTCAAGCTAACTTCTCACTCTGAATCAATAAGTATATGTATATATTTTTAAAGATTTTATTTATTTTTAGACAGCAGGCAAGGGAAGGAAAAAGGGAGAGAAATATAAATGTGTGGTTGCCTCTCATGCGCCCCCTACTGGGGACCTGGCCCCCAACCCAGGCATGTACCCTGACTGGGAATTGAACCAGTAACCCTTTGGTTGTCAGGTCTGCACTCATTCCTCTGAGCTACACCAGGCAGAGCTTAATAAGTATATTTTTATTCAGATCATAGAGGGCATGGATCATGTTTTGTACTTTTTACTATTACCTGAGAGGTCCTAGAGCCTGGTTGGCACCCTAAGAAGTGTTTGATTTGAATTGTCAATTTATGGCAGTAATTAGCTTTAAGTAGTAAAGTCCAGAGAAATGTCATTATGAAATGATTTTATAGTGGTTTTATAGGAGAATAAAATTTTAGTAGATGGAGCTATGAAAGAAATCCTAACATCAAGAGAAACCCGGGAAAATAGTACGTGTGCTTTCAATATAGGAAACAAGTAAGTATTTGTAGCTTTTACAGTTGTAGTTGAAAGAGACGTACTTCAGAATATTGCTTGTCAAGGTTGTCGTTGCTTGTGGATGTGTCATTAACAAGTGCTTTGTAAATCCTTTCCCATCTAAAGTCAGTTTGCTTCATGTGAATGAGGACTACAAAAGTCTCTGACCCTTAGCTTGTGAGGCTGTATGGAGGGCTTGCATCACTCAGAATGAAACCTTTTAGATATGTTGGGTTGCACAAAGCATTTCCTGTATAGTCAGAATGAAAACTGAATTGGGATTATTCATACAGATTACCAAGTCTGGGCTATTCATACCAGCTCGTTTTCTTACCGACTCTTAGTTCTAAAACCTTGATTGACTTACTGAAGCTTTAAAACTTTTGAATTTAGTACTGAAACTGTGTATAAATTCCTTCTTTTAGGTGAATTGATATTTGCTTTATTTAAGGTTATTAATACATAATGAATATTTTCTAAGTTTCATTATAGGAAATGCTGTCCAATCTTATTAAATGACTGGAGTTTTAAGGTGAAGCTGGACTGTTGAGGAATTCTGCAAGTGATGGAAAAGGGAAGGACAGTTTGATTCCCTAATTGTAAAATTGGGTGTCATTTAAGAAACTCTGGGCATTGGAAAATATGAAAGGTTCATACTTTTCTAAAACTTAATTGCTAGTCATACAGGTATAATTTAGAAAGCAAGAGATTATAAAAGCAAAGAATAATTCTCAAGATTATTTCTTCTACTTGATGTACTAGTGTTGGAGTAATAAAAAAAATACCAGGACTGTTTTTAAAGAATAGGTAATGCCCCATAATGTGGGCTTCTCAGAATGTGAGGGCAAACATCTAAATATAATTTGGTAGGCAGAAGAGAATCCATTAGTTTTTAAAGATATTAAGAACATAAAACTTCTCAACTCATACATTAAACTTTAATTTCTAAAAAACATTGCCCAAAATATTGCTGGTGTGGCTCAATGTATTGAACGCCGGCCTGTGAACCAAAGTGTCGCTGGGTCAGTTCCCAGTCAGGGCACATAACAGGGCTGCAGGCCAGGTCCTCAGTAGTGGGGCTGGCAAGAGGCAACCACACTTGGATGTTTCTCTGCCTCCCTTCTTTCTAAACATAAATAAAATCTATTTAAAAAAAGAAAGAAAGAAAGAAAGGAAATCCCTTTTTAAAAAAAGATACTGGATCAAGCCCTACTGGTGTGACCTAGTTGGTTGGGGCATCTTCCCACAAACCGGAGGGTCAGGTTCAATTCCCAGTCAGGGTATGTGCCTCGGCTGCAGGTTTGGTCCCCAAATTAAGGCTGCATGTGGAAGGCAGCTGATCAGTGTTTCTTTCCTCTCTTCCTCTCTTCCCCTCCCTCTCTCTCTATAAAATAAAATTTTAAAAATAATTTTAAAAATATTGGGTAAAAACTGTGTGTTAGCTGACTTGGTGGCATTGTTTTGTTGCCAAAGGGAGTGTTCACTGTTGTCGTCTAACTGACCATTGCTCCTTCAGAAAACTGAGCACAGAGGGGCATTCCCATTTACCTGCAGAGGGAAGGAAGTTGTGAATTCCTCAGTGTTGCTCTTGTTGCTGTCGGTCATCCAATAGCCCATCTTCCCAGAAGGAAGGACATAACCTGAGTTTTGCACCAAGATAAGAACAAGTAGGCACATGGAGGACTAAAACCTTATAATAAACAAAAACATCTCTGAAAACAATGTTGGTGTTTCTTTAATTTTTCAAGCCTATTCAAATGGAGCTGGTCATTTTGTGGTATTTTCCTATTAAACAGAATAAACCCTGTGATTGTAAATTTCTACAGTATATCTTTTAAGACAGCCTGTTTCTTCTGCTGCAGCAAGCAGATAAACCTGTTTAGGCTTGGAACCTAGGAATCTGAAAATATACCTTTCTTGCTCATTTGTTTTGATCTTTAAGATTCTGTGAAGTAATTTGGGGCATTGCCAAGAATCTGTAGTGCTTACTATGTGGTGTAGTGAGTTTATTTTGGTGTTTGTTTGTTTTTTATTTTTCCTAAGACAAATGAGCAATATCATGGCTACCCCTTTCTGAAGCAGGGTGGGTGGAGTTCACCTGTCTCATTTGCTTAGCTGTTCTGAGCTCCTTTACTTCTTGCTCTTGTTAATGTGGAGTTAGGATGAGGGGGGCATATTGTCTTTGATTACAAAGTGGGTACATTTGTGACCTGGCCGGTGTGGCTCAATTAGAGCAAAATCTGGGGGTTCGATTCCCGATCAGGGCCACATGCCTAGTTTTCCAGTTCATCCCCAGGCCAGGCACTTACGGGAGGGAGCCAATCAGTGTTTCTCTCTTACATTGATGTTTCTCTCGCTTACTCTCTACGTCTCTTTCTAAAAAGCAATGAAAAAAAAAATGTCCTCAAATGAGGATTTTTTAAAACGTGGGTACATTTGTGTTTCTAGGTGACAGTTGCTAGGTAAAATTCAATTAAATATTTTAAAACAGATTTCATTCTTGTGTGGGTGAAAATTTCACCAGCCATTGTTAATGAAGAACACTGTATTATCTTTGCACTGTTTAATCCTAGGTGATTTTGGATTAACATTTCTCATTATCAGGCAGAGATTATATTTAAAACAGTTTATTTTTTAAAGATTTTTAATTTATTTTTATTTTTGGAGAAAGGGGATGGGAGGGAGAAAGAGATAGAGAGAAAAATCAGTGTGTAGTTACCTCTCGAGTGCCCCCTACTGGGGACCTGGCCCACAACCCAGGCATGTGCCCTGACTGGGAATCAACTGATGTCGCTTAGGTTCTCAGCCCACACTCAGTCCACTTAGCCACACCAGCCAGTTTAAATCACTTCCTGTTATGTATTCAAATAATCACTGTTCTTTTTGATGCACCATTAACAAAGAGAACTTGACATGGCCCTGTCCCTGCCAATCCTGACAAGAGACTTGTGATGTTAGTTCATTAACTGCAACCCTTTCATGAGTAGATAGGTTTCAAAACCATCTTGGTTTAAGAAATTTGTCATTCTCTTTTTAAAGATTTTATTTATTTTTAGAGAGAGGGAGAAGGAGGGAGAAAGATAGAGAAACATTGATGTGCGAGAGATACATCAATCAGTTGCCTCTTTCATGCCTCCAGTTGGAGACCCAGCCCAAAACCCAGACATGTGCCCTGAGTGGGGAATCTGAACTGGCCACCTTTTGGTTCCCAGGCCAACGCTCAATCCACTGAGTCACACTCGCCAGAGCAGAAACTTCTCTCTTGATGTCTGTATATTCACCTATTCCTGAATATATCCTTTTCCTTTTGTATAGATTCAACAGCATTATCATTATATTCCACTTCTTAAAAATGATTTACAGATGTCACTATATTTTCTTCTATTACAAATGGTGAAGAGTGCTTGCAAAGAATCTCATCTTCCCCTAAATAGCATTCATAAAAATAGTCTATAAAGTAAGAAATGGAGAGAGGTTGGAAAATGTAATTCATCTTCTAAAGAACACTTTAAAAAATTATTTACTTATTTTTTAGAGAGGAGAAAGAGAGGTAGAGAAACATCAGTGTGTGGTTGCCTCTCACGCATCCTCAGCTGAGAACCTGGCCCATAACCCATGCATGTGCCCTGACTGGGAATTCAGCCAGCAAACACTTTGGTTTGTAGGCCAGCAGTCAATCCACTGAGCCACACCAGCCAGGGCTGTTTCACCTAATCTTGACCACCCTTTGAGGCAGCCACTACTATTCCCAGGCAAGGAAACAGGATGCACTGAAGGACTTGAATATTTAATAGGTATTCTTAGACTTACTGTGTCCAAGAATCTTGATTTTCCCTTTCCTTATTTTGGAATGACTCTGCTAGTTACCCAGTTTCTCAGGCTTGGAGTTTAAGAGTTATTCTTAAGAGTTAAGTCTTTCTGTACTACCTCCAAAATACCTTCAGTCCAACTTCTCATGAATCTTACCACCAAAGCCCCAGACTTATCCATTCTAATCTTTTGGCTGGACAGCTTTGTCATCTTGCTTCTTACCTCACTAAAGTTCATTCCTCACATGGCAACCACGTACTCCAAGATTAAGTCATTCAAATCTTATTATTTACTCTCTTTAAACCAATCCGATCCCCATCCTACTAAATCTAAATTCCTTGTTATGGCTAACAAAGCCATACATGAGCAGGCCTCTGT